>JABUQX010147679.1:0-17042 GCA_015478945.1 Trachelipus rathkii
CGTTACGCCACCCTCTACCCGCTACCTGGCGATGTCGATAATCTTGATGAACCCATCGCTAAACGAATAGGTGTGTGCTGGCAGAAATACAAGCTACGTAACGACTGCCATTTGGTTTAGGCTTAAATATAAATGACACAGCATTGGGAATAAGCTCCACCATTAGGAATATCAGCAACAATTATGAGAAGCTGAGGAAGTGTCATCGATGTAGTCTAGCGAAAAGAAATGGACTACTAGCAAAGAGAGCGTATTTTGTTAGGACCATATAGGTACAGAGATTCTTTCGGTCAATGATCGGAAAGAAAGTAAACAAGGTTGACAAAATTAAAAACGAACCACATTAGTTCAAAAGGGTATATATTCTTAGCTAGACAACAGCAACAATAATAAACAGGTTCATAAGGTATTAGTAATAACATGCAAGGATCTATACAGTCAAATTGACATGAAATAGAGCTTATCCAAAACAAAAACAAAATAAAAAACAATAATAATAATAATAATAATAATAATAATAATAATAATAATAATAATAATAATAATCAATATAAATCATATACATATAGTTTTATTAGATCTAAAAAACACTAATCTTTACATTGAAAACCAATCATTTTATTAATTCTCTCTATTATATTTTTCCTTAGTCGATGCAGTCATTGGTACATGTTAAAAGTTACAGTTCAGGACACTAAAAATATGTTTACTCGATGAGTCTTGTAGTCTTTTTAAGTTATTGTTTCTAATAGATAGATGAGTTTCTGGACCTCTATAGAATTTAAGAAGCGTTCAACGAGATAGTCTCAGAATCATCAACTAGCGTTTTCTTGAATGAGCAATATTCCTGATACAACATATAGTCGCAACAGTTACATAATCAGATAGCATTTCCGATTTCTTAGTGCGTTATTACCCTCCTACAAACCTCAAACAGATATTTTATACGGTTTAATCTAGAAAATATAAGTTCCTAGGCATTAGGTTCACATACGCCTGTGTCATTACACATCTTCCATATACGAACCTCCAGTCGGTGTTGTGAAATTATACCCTTAGAAAAAGAGATAGTAAGATGACTAACTTTATGACATCCTCTTCCAGCAATAATCGTTTCCGGTGATTCTACTAAAACATTGGTAGAGTCAGAATACTCCTTAACCCATTCTGCAGCATGACAACATATACAGAGTAGTTTTAGGGTCAATAAAATACGTTTTATTACTACGGTGCCACCAGATTGAGATTATTCTATGTTAGAGAAAAATCAGAACCATCTGGGTTTCTTTTATATGAATTGAAACCCCTTTTACAGGATGTGATTGCCCTCTGTATAATCTTTGTATAGGAATTTATACTCTATAAACCTTTACATATTGTTCCATAATATTCATTCTTTGGCAGACACCAACCTCTAAACTTAAGTCCTAGCGATTGTGACATTTAAACTAAGCATCAGAAAAGATATTCATAAAGTGAGGATACAAACACAAGCCTAACATCCAAACCTGTTTTACATTCACTTTTGTTACAACTCATTAGTTTTATGTTTGCCTTTGTATTTCATTCAAATGCTATTTCAAAAACGGAAACTAATAAACGCTAATTGGACCTAAGAACATAGCATATCTAACTATAGGAATAAACAGTTTTCATTAGCAAAGTTCGTTACTCATCAGCATTATCTTCACCACCATTCTTAAAACTGACCCCTACCTCGAGCCTTTGCGAAACGTACGCCCAATACCTTCAAATCCCGAGGAGCTCACCCTGCGCCCTTATCATTAGGTGCCTTTGTCTTTATAAAAGCTCTCAAGGCGCTCCATCAACATAATCATCAATAAGAGTATCTAGAAAACCACTGTCTCCACTTAGAGAAAAGCCCAATAGGATGTAACCCCATGAAAGAGTTATAGATCTGAGGAGGGAGGGATGCATCGAAGGGGTGTGGCTGGCCACCCCTCAGGAGGAGAGTACAGACACAGCCCTCCTTATAACAAAGTGACCAATCTATCAAAGATAACAACATCCCGGAACTATGAATTAACACCATCATCATCAACGTATCACTCTTTTGAGTATAGCATCAATTGACCTATGAATAAACATAGACATTAACAAAATCCTATAGCAAACCTAACATTTTAACAAAACTTAGCATAGGCTCCACGTTTCTAACACATCATCTCAAATTCTTTTGGTAATATCTTCCAGCTCATGTTTCTCTAACTTTCCGTCAATTGGCACTTAATAAACACTACTAGGAGATCTGCGAGAGATGCATGAAGACCCATCTCGGGGTACCCTGAGGGGGGTGTGCGGTATGGGCACAGCCCAAGGGCTGTGCCCTTGTGCTCGCTACTAAGTCGAATCTTCATACATCTCTGTGGACTGAGTGTTTGCAGTGCCGCTGTTGAAAGCAGATGTACTATGGCCAGCTTGCGATGATGTGGGCATCGCAGGTTTGCCATGGGATTTTGTTGTGTCAGCGTTTATTCATGGGTCAGTGATGTTGCTCAGTGTGACCAGCGATATGATGTTCGTCGTTGACGATCACTGATAGATGGTCACTGTTTGAAGAGGCAATTTCCTTGGATGTGCCGATGTGATCCCTACTCTCAGAGCTTGCCTTTCATGAGGTACGGCACGCTACCGGTATGAAGATGTTGCTATACTCTTGGCTGATCAGTTATATGGATCCGTGGCATCGTAACACACTGCACAAGACAAGGAACGGTGAGATCGACAGCAAGGTGGCGAAGGCGATGGCGAACAGTTCATAAAATCGAGGTAAGTTAAGTGTTGTTGGTGGAACATTTGTTTTATGGCTTTGTAGAAGAAATATAACGGATAAATATATGTTCTTGTCAATTATATTTCTCAACAGCTTAATGTGATGGCATGAAATATTTGAAATACAAAAGGAAAAGAGCAAGAAGTAAGTGAATATATACTTAAATAAAACTTGTGTTTCTGTCTGTTACTCTCATACTTTATGGTAGTGAACAGCACAGGTGTGTTCCGTTTAAAAAGAAAGTGTTCATTCATTAAGTGAACAATATACGGCGTGCACCAGCTGAATATGCCCTAACTTGCAGGTACTGCAGAGAGGCCAATCAGGCTCCCGAAGTATGGGATTTCGATCTTTGATGTTTGTTACCATGCTGTAATCAATCTGTAGCACCACCGCAGTAACACGTATTTTATGAGTACAGACAGGCACTCTGTATGGGTCATGCTGCAGGGCTGGGGCCAGAAATCTGACTCTGTGTTTAATGGTACAAGCATTCAATACTGAAAGGATCATCCTTTAAAAGTAAGTCATCTTACTATCTCTTTCCACAAAAGGGCATAGCTCTGGCACGTTGAAGGACTAGTATGAAGAATGTGTAATGTTTTATTTAAACCTAAACTATTTCTGAGTTAAGCCGATCTCATCTGTCGGAAGGCTGTAGAATGACAAACTGAAATACATCTTCATGAAGCGCGACCACCTTGAACATGCATTCGAAAACGCGACGTAATTCTGAAGGCTATCGATGACGCAACATTTGCCAACGCACGCATAACGCCGGGGTCATTTAGCTGCCTCTTTAGCGTGGGCCAAATATGAAGTAAGCAGTGTCTGTTTGTATATGTACTATCAACGACCTCAGCGAAATAAATATTAGTGTCTGCAACAACCAGTTTCAATGCAGTACAAGCGTTTTTAGATCTTGTAAAACGCTATGATGAACGATGATATGTATGTATTATTATTATTATTAATGTATTTTATTTTGTTTTTGTTTTGGATGGCTGGAAGCTCATGTCGTTGACTGCTTGTAGATCTCTTTGCCATACATATATTGCCAGTGAGCTGGCGCTGATCGTTTGACAATAATGTGTTGCTATGGTCAACTGAAAAGAATCTCATTACTATAAGGAATTGTTCACTGCGATGACCACCGCTGTACTAACGCGTGCCTCTCGCCTCCCATCGCGCTGATATCTTTCGCGAAGAGCTTTAGTTCCCAATGCTGATAAACCTCTTGGCGTAAGCAAATATTGATACTTCGTTAACGCCATTACTGCCAGGAAAGTAATGAACTGCTGTGGATTTGATATGACAATTCATCAGATATCGTTATGCTGAGAGCCGCATGAGTAAGAAGAATAATGTTTGTTATCCAGTCAGCGTTTGATATCTAACTGGGAAGACAGCATAAGAGTGGTTCTAATAGAATAGACGTGGTGTTCTGATGACAATGTACAAAACTTCCCACGAATCATTAATAATCTGGAAACCCGTCGTTAATAGACACTTCTATACCTTTATGTATAGTTCTGGTTGAACACCACAGAAAATGTGCAACTTTGCTTAAAATAAAAACGAATTAACATCACATCTCGAACAATGTTGACATACTTGAGGACATATTACATTTGCACATGGTGTAATCTATGATATTTGCACCATGTGGTTTCCGGTATAATGCTGTATACAGAATACTTTATGCTATCAAGCTTGGATAGGTTGCACTTCTATGTATGAAGAATAAATTATTCAGATCGATATGTGCCCGAGAAGAATGGTTTGGTGTTGCTGAAGACATTATACGCACATTCTTTCAAAGGGGTATTGAATCTTGGGAGATATATGGAAACTAGCATAGAATCCTATGACTATATAGTCAGATGAATTAATATATTTAAAATAAAACTTATATATTTTATGTATTTATATGTTTTTATGTCTTTATATAACCCTCTTTAATAATAAAATTTATATCATTATAATGAAAACTTGTTTTAGTTCCCTCTTATGTTCGAATTATTATTCATTGATGATGGATCTGTTATTAGTCTGGTTGTTGTGTGTTAAATACGTTATGTTCATAGTTAAACTTTATAAAAGCTTTACTTTGTTTGTCTTTATCCATTAGGTATTATGATGATTAGGTTAGGTTATTATAAATTTTTTTCTTCATGTCTTATATTTATTGCCAGTGCTGTATGTTAAGAACATGCTTGACAGTGTATGAATATGAGTGCGTCTATGTAGGTTTTATATTTATTCCGCTCTTAACGCTTAACGCCTTCGCGGTCTTTTTTCATCCTATTAAAAATGTGTCAGGTTTGTCATTGGGAGTTATATTCATAGTTCAGATGATGTTAGTAGTTTTATTAAATTACTGTACATTGACATATATTGATTGATGTTTATATAAAGAACTTTGATTTTATGTTATGTTTATTTCAAATGATCATAAATATGACTTGATCATCTGATCAATAGATCTGCAGTGGTCAGGAGGGTGACGGGAAGGTAGATGGACCATAAAAGTTTAGTGATTTACTGCTTTGGGTATGTAAAACTATTACAAAATTTTTATTAAAAAATACCAATGTAATCAATAGATCTTGAACTGGACAGAAATTTCCCACCAGGGAAAATGAAAGCTCAAGATAATTCATATGATTACTACTTTAGGGTGTAAAGAATTTGGTTTTCAATTCAAAGAATAGACCTCAATCATAAGATCCCTAGATCATAGATGGTCAGGAGGGAGAGTTGGATGGTTGGATAGTGGTTTGATTTAGTGATTTACTGCTTTTTTTTTTTATGTAAAAACGTAAATTTGTAGTTATAATACAAGTCTGAAATTTTATTTTATTTATTTATTTATTTGTTGTTTTTTGTTTCTTGATTTAAATATTTCAGATCTAGATTAATCTTATATATCAGGTATAACATATCATTATTGATCTTTATCAAATAATGTATAGATGCTTTGCCATCTCACCTCTGATATGTTACTCACCTCAAATACCTTCTTCTCCGTATCATCATATTCTTTATTTCACTGTACTTGCCTTCATCTTCACAGTCAAATTCCCAATGTTGGAACAGGCCATATCACCTTTCAGACTCCATGATGTTAATAAGTACTATTATTGTGCCATGGGTTATAAATCGTGTGTTGGCATGGATGCTGGGTTCATGTTAGTTTGGATCTTAGACTCAACCAGTCTCTCTTAACTAATATTCTGCATCAATATTTAATGTTATTAAGCAGGGTTTACGGATTACTCTGCAAGCATATTTGTGCCAAACAAATTTTTCTTCATCAACATCTCATTTAAACAATACGATTAAATGAGATATGACACGAGATAATGAAGACTCGGATAAGTCGGATGCAAACGATCTTGCCCAGGATCGTTTTTCGGCTCAGATTCGATTTCCTTCGGAAAGCAGATGCTGGCGTAATGTAATGTGTGCTGTATGCGCCCGTGCGCTCTCGCGCTTTGACGTAATCGGCTGCGCCGAGATTACGTCATCACGCTCGTCGCAGACGAGAGTTAGGCTTAACGCAGTCTCGGGTTTGGAAGCCAAAGGGCTTAAACGGGCGTAGCAACTGCTCTCAGGGGTGACCCTCTATATACATCCTACAGACTTGGAATTTACACGGATTCAGACTTAACCCATATATAGATTGGATATTCCAAGTTTCAGACCTATATCTCTAGTCCTTCATATGAAAGAGGTGTCAACGGATCTAAACCTTACTCACGTGACTTCTTATATATATATATATATATATATATATATATATATATATATATATTATATATATATATATATATATATATATATATATATATATATATATATATTTATCACATAATTAGACAAATACCCAGGACATTTGCCAATTCTTAATCTCCAGGCATTTACCATCACCAGTTAAGTGGATATATATTTGGTGAATGTGTTTGGGAATTTACCGACTGGAAGATCGAGAAAAAGTGAATTGAATAGGTAAAGGAATGCTTGAATTAGAGGAATGTGGAGTTTGGCAGGGGCAAGAAAGAAGGTGCATAACAAGATTGAATGGCGGGGTTTTGCAGGGGTTATGGTTGTGAGCTTTGCCCAGGTGATGAATCTCCGCATTGATGAGATACTACGAGTGAGGGTACGTCGCACTCTCGTGAAGCCTCAGGGTTGATTTCTCTGATTGCGACGATTTCTCACTAGGGATATAAGGGGGACGGTAAAAGGGGGTGGGGCTTTCTTTTCGACTTGCGCATTGTTCTTCTACTTCTTTTCTGGTGGTGTTGCTACGCACCTCACCCCCAATCTGGGGTAGGAGGAAGATAATAGTATATTATATATTAATTTTTCTTTCCCCAGCCTTTTTGCATAATAATGTAGTATTTGCCCATTTAAATTCCTGAGACTCCAGAAGAAAACTGCTTCCCTCTTTACACTTCGAGAGAGAGAGAACATATCTAAGCTTCTTGTTGATTTTATGCAAGATGTGTTATTACTTCCTTACGGGTGAGTTTAATCTAATGGTTATTTCTCTGCCATTTTTATAGTTTTGAGTGTGAATGTGGTCTTCCTATTTGAATGTATGATTTATTTATTATCTTTATTAAAATTTTGTGAAAAGTATGGGAAAGTTTTACTTTAATACTTTAATTTCCCTTCAATCTATCCTTTATTACCTTTAAATTTGAGTTGTCAAATGTTCTGGTTCCTATAAGTATGTATATAATGTTTACTATAAAAGCTCACTCTTTAAATAATAATAAAGTTTTGTTTGTACAGCAACCTAAACCCTTTTAAATTTAGTCATAGTTTTTCAGAAATATAATTTTTTTATTATTATTTTTTTTCATAGAGCCACACCTTTAATTCACCAAAGACCTCCAGATAATAGGGAACAACAGGATGGTCCTCCTGTTCCAGGCGTACCGGCTGGAATGGTATATCATCTTTCAAAAGAGTGTGTGGCGAAGTTACGTGGAAACCAGAAGAGCTTGAGAATATTAAAGTGTCTATTGTGAAGTTTCTTAGTTCTGAGGTACTTCCGCCTGCTTCAGTGGCTTTACCTTTGATTGTGGCATCATCTGACACTAGGTTTTCTGTTGCAAATGCTGCCGATATGAGTCTAAGAAGATTGGATACAACATTTGATTTTAATAATGGAGCTGTAATTGCCGCTATTTATGTTCTGTTTTTAGGCACTTTAACCCCAAAAGATAAAACACCTTTTGAAAAGTTTAAAAATCCTGCCAACACAAGGATAAGGCTTAAACTTATGCCCTTTTTACTAAAGTCAAAAGAGGCTACTAATTATGCTCCTCTTGCCCTTAAAGTCTTTTATGAATGTGTATGGGGCTCATATTCTAATAGCAAGTTAAAGCAACAAGGTGTTACCTTTTTACATCATATATCCTTTACAGCTAATAAAGAAAAATTAATGCCTGTTGGTTCCTTATTATTCAATGGCGTAGTTAAAGTTATTGAAGAGGAAAGAAACGATGCGAGACTTCGATCATTAGCTTATGGTGCTCTTGCCAAGTTATCATTGAAACTACCAAACCTTTTAATATCTCATACATCTCAGCTACATTATCTTCAAACTCTGATGGATGCACTTATTAAAGAAGAAGGAGATGTGCTACTAGCAGTACAGGAAGCGCTTTCAATGGTTGCTCCCGTATGCAAGCAGTTAACTCCTACCAGTCAAGATCAACTATGCATTCTTTTATCAGAACATGTTTTGCATCAAAATCCTCAGTTAAGGAGGACTGCTGTTCATTATGCCGGATCTGTATTTGGTTCAGATCATGTTGCCTCTAGATTTATATTGATGCTTGCTACTGGAGATAGGTGAGACTCCTTTTTTTAGTAAGTTAAAAAATTATAAATTAAGTCAACTTTTAACTTTGATATTAAAGATTTATTAAGTAGTTGTCCTTTTTCATCTTATGATAATGATATTTATAGTAAATAATAAATATTTGGAAATTAAAATTAAATCATATTATGAACCTCCAGTTTTATGAGAACTTTCCGTTATATATTGGCACGATTATATTATTATCAGTTTTACTACTGATGCAGAACTTTACAAGATAAAATAGTCAGTGCTGAAGCAATCATAATTAAATTAAATATTTTCTTAAAACTTTTAAAAGTATTGAAATAGAACTTGGATAAAATTTTGAAGCTTTTTTAAATGAAGAGCCCTACTTTGAAATTTTAAGTTCAAAGGGGTATCCTTCATAACAATAACCCTAACTCTTTTTGCTATAGGCTGTTTAATAATTATCAAGTATTAGTAGAGTAAAAATTAAAAAAAATATTTCAGTCAAGATGATATTCGGCTTGAAGCAAGACGTCAATTATATAAAAGTATTAGTGAAGATAAAGATGGCACTCCAAGATTTCAGACACCTCCCTTTACAGCTATGGTTGAATATGTTATTGAAAGAGTTAATGCCCTTCCGAAAACGAAATGGCTGGATGTTGTTAATCAACCTGTACCCTTTACAGTAACTGTTATGGAGCAGGTATTGGTTTAAATATTTTTAGTAGGGTAGAATGATTAATATGAATAACGAATATTATATATTAATCAATATTATTCACATTTTTGTAGATTCTGCTTTATTTGGAGCATTGTATTAGTGTCGAAGCTTCTGAAAAGAAACGAGCAGATGGACAACTATATTGGGAAAATTCTCCTCTTATCGGAAAGTTCATAGCAAAAATCATCGAGCAACATCGAGGGGAAGCTTTAGAAAATCCAGAGAAAGCTGGTAAATTATTATTATTATTATTATTATTATTATTATTATTATTATTATTATTATTATTATTATTATTATTATTATTATTATTATTATTATTATTATTATTATGTATTCATAAGTATTTAGGATATAGCAACTTGTAAGATTATATAAATTTGTTTGTCATTAAAATTATTATTCTATATGGAATTTTATTATGAAACTACTACTACAGCTAAAGATAATGATAGCTATGTTTTTCAGAGTCTAATCCATTAGGTCGTTATATAGGCTTTGCTGAAATTGCAGCAAATGCATGGTCAGCTCTTGCTTTGGAGTCGATCCTGCGGGTTGTTGCAGTTGCGCCAAAGCAGTTAGTTGGAAAGTATTCAAATCGAATGGATTGGATTAAAGTAAGTTAGATGGCGTAATTATCGTCTTTCCCGAGTCCTGATTTGCTTCCGTTTAAACTTTCCTTTACACTTTCTGTTTTTTTTTTGTTGTTTTTTTTAAAGATATTGACAAAGTTCTGACAGAATTTTATTCTATTTCTTTAATAGAAATTTAGGTAAGAGTTTCATGTTACCGCCACTTTTTTTTCTAATTAACGCATTAACATTGAGTGAGGAGAATTAAATAATTTTTATTTTTTTTAATCTAGTTTTCTGATAGTATTTTAATTCTTATACCAATATAATTTGTTTAGTTGAAAGATATTCTTCATTTTGTTTAATAAATAAACTAGGCTATATTCTATTACTAATTTAGAAAGTAATATTTGAAAAATATTCAGTTAATAGCCTTTAAGCTAGTTAAAAGTGGTTTCTGCTCTCGTTTTTGTATAAAATTATATTGTCTATTTAAGAATTTTTTATATAATTGAATACTGGTATATATATTTTTGAATGTTTTGCTATTTAATTATTTTAATTTTCTATTTTTATCTTATCATTAGATGTAAAACTTAAAGTTTACAATTTTAATTTCTTGAAGTAAAATTAATAGGAGTGACCTATAAATATTATAGTAAATTAAAGTATTTTCTTTGTTGATTTCGAAATTTAACCTAGTAATTAGGTAAGTTTCTATTAATGTTACTTTTAACTTAAATTTGACTTAAGTTTCTATTAATGTTACTTTTTAACTTAAATTTGACTTAAGTTTCTATTAATGTTACTTTTTGACTTAATGTTACTTTTTGATTTATATGATATACATAGAATATAAAGTTCTAAAATATGATATACATAGAATATAAAGTTCTAAAATAAAAAAAATACTCCATTTTCTTTCTTCTAGAAATATATTATTAGAGGAGGTCATTATGGTGAAGTAGCAGCTCACTTGTTTGGGTTAGTTGCAGGGCAGTTCGAAGATGAACAGCAGTTTGTGAAAGCAGTTCAACCCATTCTTAAAATTAAGGATCTTGTAAGTTTAAATATTTTCTTTTTTTTTCAGTTCAGTGATGATTTTGTTTTGATTTCGAAAAACAAATGGAAAAATATACATTTCAATTTTTATTTTGACAGATATATTTTTATACTTTTAAGTTTTTGTTTCCGATCGATATAAGTGGGAAAAGACTTTATTTAAAATTCTATGTTTATTTAAAATTAACCTTTAACAGCTTTTATCTCATTTTCGCGTTTGGATCTGATATCTTTCAATATCAGTGATTATGGGGATTTTATAATAATTTTTTTTTTGTAGTATTAATTTACTATCATATTTATTTGGTACTATTTTACTTAGCTTTTAATTGTATTTAGCGCATCGAAAGTCAAGAGAGTTGCATCTTGGCACAGGGTCACAGTTTTTGCTATAAACTGTACGCGCTGAGAAAGAAGGACCCATTGTTAATGAAAAATTGGGCTTTTTATGAATCCGTCGTTTATAATTTAGGTAAATGCTAAGAAAAAAAATTATTATACCTTTTTGTATTATTATTATTATTATTATTATTATTATTATTATTATTATTATTATTATTATTATTATTATTATTATTATTATTATTTGGAAAATATAAATAAAAATTTTATTATCAAATTTTTAAATTTTTCAGGGAGAAAAGAAATTTTAAAATATTTTTATTAATGGTAAATAATAGTTAGACAGAATTTGTCAATGGCAACTTTATGTTGTATTTTATTTTTTATTTCAAATGATTTCAAGTTTTTTTTTTTTTTTTTTTTTTTGTAAACCTTTTTTATTAGGACATGGAACTTATTTAAAAGTATCTTTATCATTAATTAATATTAATTCATGGACTATTTTTATTTTTGAGGTTGTCTCTTGATTTATATTTGTAGATCAAATAGAAACTGCGATCATATATATATATTTTTTTATTTGGTAATGTTTATATAAATTTATTTCAACGATTTTTTAACAGTTAAAATGATTATTAGTGATCCTAAAGCTCTACAATTAAGCTGCTTAATAGCATTGGGTGAAATAGCACGACAAGCACCTTTACCTCTACCAGTTGAAGATGAAAGTGATGAGAAACCGTCTCTGATGAAACTCCTTTCAACTTTGCAGTCAACCTATTGTAATAAAAAGCTTTCATCTAAGGTAAATACTTTTTAATATTGCAATTTCACGCAATGATATATTAAGTTTGAAACACCGTTATCAATTCGGCTTTGATGCTAATGGTTCTGTATGTACGATTAATACATTCACACGTAACATTTTGTTCTATTGTATTCTAATGAATTTTGGTTAAATGACATCCACTCTCATTGATCTTTTCTTGCCAATATTTTTTTTACTCAATTACGTCATTTTACCATTATGATATATTCATATTTCTAAAAGAATATTTTAAGTTGCTGTTAATGATTTTTTTTTAAATGTATGACAAATTCTTCTCTTGCTTCATACTTTTCGTAAGCAGTTTAATTTATCTTTAATCTTTCAGCTTAACTAAAATTATATTTAGTTGTTTAGCATCTGCACACATATCGCTACTGCCTAAATGCATTTAATGTAAACCTTAAGTTTTTAATTATTAATTAATCCTCTTAAACGTTTGTTTTTTAGGGAATTGATTTCCTTTTATAAATCCTTAATGTTAGAGGATTTTTTTTTCTAACATTTAAGCTTGTTATTCCATGAACTTTATATTTAGAGCTAATAAATTTTGATAATTATTGTAATTTGTTGTAAATCCATGGAAATGTCACTTCGTAGTCAAGAATTTCATTCCATTTTTATTTTTAATATTAATACACAACTTGAGTATGCCATATTTATTATTATTAACTCTTTTTATCATTAATTTAGGTGCGTGAACAAGCCATAATGACATCAGGATACCTTTGTGTAGGTCATCATGACTTCCCTCTTAAAGTTGAAGTTACAGAAGGTCTTCTTGGTATCGCTAAAGAGGTACTTACTTTTGATGTTGCCAGAGAAGGTTCTGACTTCTCTTCTTTTTAAATACTTTAGAGGGGATTAGATGATTTTTTATTTAAAGCACATCTGTATTTTCTTATTTGAAAATTGATTTAATGTTCAATTTCATTTTACCTTAATTTCTGCTTCTCAAACTAAGTTTATATTTTACTATCTTTGTAATATGATATCAACATTAAGAGGAAATTACAGGTGCATGCTTTGTTGCAGCATGTATAAAAACTTTGTATGACATATTGAAGCCAGTGCATATCTTTCGGTGATCGTAGAACTAATAAACTTTAAATATTTGAAGAGGTACGAATTTAGAAACATCAAAACTGTATGAAAATTTTATCAAGCCTTTCTTAAAGTTACATTTGCCACACACTAGTTACGAAGGATTAAATAAGGGTTCATAATAAAAGGTGTTGGCATTTTTTTTTTAAAAGAAAAGTAGAGCATCTGAAGATCATAAGGTAAACAAATGGAATATAAGTCTTATGTCAATCTGCTAGAATTTTAAATGTTGAGTTTGGTGTATATTTCAAAATCTTCAAGAAGTTCCATAATCATATATGCTTTTTTCCATTTGACATAAATTGAAATTAATGGTGGTAAGCTGGAGAAGGACTAAAAGTATTCAAATATATGGCCACTGCTACTACTTTGAGCTCATAGAGTTACAATTTACGTCAATGTTTTCTTTTATCCTTATTATTCTTGGGAATGCCTTTATACACATGCTTCAAAATTTTTTAAATCTAAGAAAAATGAAATCAAGATGAAATCCTTACTAAGCATTATCGCTAAATTCAAATGTAATTAAACCATCTGATCGTAAATTTGAAAAATGAAGGGCTATTTCCTAAAACTGAATGCTCTTTGCACACAGAATCTGTTAAATATTCTTTTCTACTCTTTATTTTACTATCATTTTTACGTTTCATGTTTTTATTATCTTTACATATATATATATATATATATATATATATATATATATATATATATATATATATATATATATATATATATATATATATATATATATATATATATATATATATATATATATTATTATTATTATTATTATTATTATTATTATTATTATTATTATTATTATTATTATTATTATTATTATTATTATTATTATTATTATTATTATTATTATTATTATTATTATTATTATTATTATTATTATTATTATTATTATTATTATTATTATTATTATTATTATTATTATTATTATTATTATTATTATTATTATTATTATTATTATTATTATTATTATTATTATTATTATTATTATTATTATTATTATTATTATTATTATTATTATTATTATTATTATTATTATTATTATTATTATCTTCCTCTTATCCCCAGATTGGGGGTGAGGTGCGTAGCACACACTGGAACAGAAAAGTAGTAGTAGAAGAACCCCCAGTGAGAAATCATCGCAATCAGAAAAATCCAACCGTTAGGCTTCACAAGACCGTGACGGACCCTCACTATGGTATCTCGTCAATGTGGGGTTCATCCCCTGGGCAATGCCCACAACCATACTCCCCTCACAAAACCCTACCATTTACCCCAGTTATGCACCTTTCTTCTCGCCTCTGCCAAACTCGCATTCCTCTCCTTCAGGCATTTCCTTGCTGGCTCAATCTACTTTCATCCATCCTTTCCATATGACCAAACCATCTCAATGTACTCTCATTTATTCTCTCATTTACGCCCTTCTTCACACCACATAACTCAGTAATGCATTCATTCCTCATTTTTCCAATTCTTCTCACCTAACACGCTCCATAGATTGTCCATCTGAACACTTAGTACCTTAGATCTATACCTCTTATCCCAGACCATAGTTTCGCTACTATGCATTAACACAGGTAACAATATATCCTCACGCAAAACCCCACCGCATTCAAGACTTAGTCCCTTCATGCTCACCTTCCTACCATTCACAACTTTCCTACTACATTCTGCATTATCGATTCCCTTTTCCTCCAACATATATCCTTAAGATTTAAACTCAGATACTTGTTCCAGTTGCTCACCATCTAACATGACTTCATGACTCTCCTCACTCACTACATATATATATATATATATATATATATATATATATATATATATATATATATATATATATATATATATATATATATATATATATATATATATATATATATATATTCTTTCTTTCTTTCTTCACCTTCCTCTTTGCCCCAAGATTGGGGTAAGGTTCGCTACAAGCATCGGAAAAGAAAAGCAGTAGGAGAACATGACAAACGTCGAAAAGAAAGCCCAGCCTTACCGCCCCCTCTGTACCATTAATTAGTGAGAGCTCGTCACAGACAGAAAATCCACCCTAGAGCATCATGGGACCGCGACGGACCCTCACTATGGTAAATCGTCAATGTAAGGGTTCATCCCCTGGCCCAGGTGGGCCCCCACCATGCCCCCATACAAAACCCCGCCATTCTCTCCTATCATACACCCTATTTCTCGCCTCTGCCAAACTCCCACATTTCTCTCCCTTCAGACATTCGTTCACGACTCAATATATATATATATATATATATATATACCTATATACTACCTATTTATATATATATATATATATATACTATATATATATATATATATATATATATATATATATATATATATATATATATATATATATATATATAATATATATATAATATATATATATATATATATATATATATATATATATATAAATAATGATAGACAAATGAAGTTGAAATTCATTTTGCTGTTGGAGAAGCGCTTACTGACTGTGTACTAGGGCCAGACTCTCCTTCTGCCCGCAATGCATGGATAGAAGGGGAAGGAGGTGCAGAAGAAATGCAGTGGACCGAGCAAAGTAAAGATGATGTAAGTATTATTTACAAATTCTCGTTCTCCAATTATTTTACTTCTGTAATTTAATCTTTGGATATAATATATCATAATGTTAGTAATTACTTCAACACTTTGTATTGTACCCTTTTCTCTCTTCTAGGAGCCTTATGTTTGTGAGGAGAAGGAAAAAGACAGTATTGAAATGATGGAGAAAGATCAGAAGAGTAAGTATATAGACTAGTACACAACCTTTTAAGAATATGCAACACCTTGAAATGGGTTTGAAAAAATTTACCTGGCAATCATATTTTCATGGTTACTACAATATCTTAAACATTGGTACTTTAATTTTCTCATGGGGAAAAACGATACTTTTGTAATTCTTACGTTTATAGTTTTTAGAGGGTCATGAAAATATATATCATCATCATACATCTGCCCGTAGATTATGGGCAGAAAACTGAATAGTTAAGTAGAATAACATGATCTAAGTTGAAAAGAAAGGGTCACTCCATACCCTCCCCTCATACTCTTAGTGGGGGCCAGTCGCATCCAAAATCAACCCTAGAGTTTCACACACCGCGACAGACCCCCCCCCCCCCAAAGTGGTATATCGTTAGTATCAGGGTTCATCCCCTATGCCAAGGACATAACCATGGCACCTCACTAAACCACACCACTTACTCCAATTATTTAGAATATATTTCCTTGTTTATCTTAATTTGAGAGAATTCGCTTTATTCTCGGCTCTTTTCATCAGAGTACAAATCAATTATTTTATCAACTTTATTTTTATCTTTAGTTTTTGGATTTTGTCACTAGTGACAGTGATTTTTTGATGATTCTTCCTTTTCACTAGTAAATTTTTTTAGTCTGTTTTGAATAATTTTTCTTAAACCACTGGCATTAGTAAAGTTGAGATGAAAGACTTAGATTTGCAGAGTGGATATTGCGAATGTTTCTGCTACAAAGGAAACTTTAGGTATTAAAGTGTTAAATTTCATGTCTTGTTCACTTCCAAACTTTTCTTTTATTAAAGTAATATCTTGAAACATATCATCATATTCATTAGAGCATGATTCATTGCATCTTTGTTTTAACTCTGATATAGATTTTCTCATATGATTGGCAATGATTCCTAGCATTACTTGTTCTAGCACATTTCGCTCTTGGTATCGGTATTGGTTCTTTTT
>JABUQX010147680.1:0-2500 GCA_015478945.1 Trachelipus rathkii
TATTGTACTTTAAGGTTCAGTTCAGATGAACCATTCGCATTTATCATTAAACAACTTTTGTTTTCGTTCATACCTTTTTATACATTAAATGTTTATAGTTTTAATAGAGTATTTATGTGAATTGAATTGTGTAACACTCCACAATTACTATACATATATATATATATATATATATATATATATATATATATATATATATATAAATATATATAGATATATACAAAATGTATGTATCGATATATTTTTCTTTATATGTATATATATAACATAATATAACAATATATATAATATATATGTTTGTGTATGTGTGTGTGAGTGTGTGTAGGTGTGTGTATGTATGTTTGAATATATTTTAATGTGCTTGTTTATTCGTGTTTTAGATAAGTGGTCAATATTAGTTATAAAAAAAGAGAAAAACTATTTATAAAATTAATATTGAATTCATCATTATAAAAAAATATTATCTTGATTTCGTTTGTAACAAGAAATGCGTTTACTTGAAAAAAAAAAAAAAAATTAAAAATACAAGGAAAGGAAACAAATATTTTTTTTTTGTCCATAAAACTATTTTTTTTTTCTGGTATGTGTGCGTGCGTGTATTTTCAATTTAAAGAGGAAAAAAAAATTAGGAAGAAAAACAAAGCTGCTGACTTCAGTACTCACTCACTCACCCACTCACTCACTCCAGTGTTTTTTTCCAATTTTACCTCGAGCCACTCAAAGTTTCGTCACAAACTTTTTGAAGTTTCTTGTCTTCGCTGAGCTAAATTAAAGTCATGTCAGTTTACTTTAAAAGTACAAAACGAAAATTAAAGTTTAAGTAGTAATATTAGATGTAGTAGTAGTAGTATTAGTAGTTGTAGTAGTAGTTGTAGTAGTAGTAGTAGTAGTAGTAGTAGCAGTAGTAGTTGTAGTGGTAGTAAAAAATGTAGGTTATAATAATAATAATAATAATAATAATAATAATAATAATAATAATAATAATAATAATAATAATAATAATAATAATAATAATAATAATAATAATAATAATAATAATAATAATAATAATAATAATAATAATAATAATAATAATAATAATAATAATAATAATAATTATAATAGTAATAATAATAATAATAATAATAATAATAATAATAATAATAATAATAATAATAATAATTATAATAATAAAAATTATAATAATTATAAGTATTATAATTATTATTATAATAATAATAATAATAATAATAATAATAATAATAATAAATAATAATAATAATAATAATAATAATAATAATATTAATAATAATAATAATAATAATAATAATAATAATAATAATAATAATAATAATAATAATAATAATAATAATAATAATAATAATAATAATAATAATAATAATAATAATAATAATAATAATAATAATATAATAATAACAATAACAATAACAATAACAATAGCAATAACAATAACAATAATAATAATAATAATAATAATAATAATAATAATAATAATAATAATAATAATAATAATAATAATAATAATAATAATAATAATAATAATAATAATAATAATAATAATAATAAAAATAAATAAAGAATAAAATAAATAAAGAATAAAATAAATAAAGAATAAAATAAATAAAGAATAAAATAAATAAAGAATAAAATAAATAAAGAATAAAATAAATAAAGAATAAAATAAATAAAGAATAAAATAAATAAATAAATAAATAAATAAATAAATAAATAAATAAATAAAAAAGGAATATAATACTTGATAGGAAATAAATACGAATTATATTGAAATTATATAACAAAGTAGTTGCTGAAAAAAATTGTAACAAAGGAAATTTAATTTAATTAATGAACGAAGAATTAACTAAGGAAAAAATATAAAAAAAAAGAAAAAAAACACAACTAAAGGAAAGCAACAAAAGAAGAGCAAATTTAGAAAGGGAAAATGAATTTAAAATGAAAAAAAACAAAGGGTAAGAAAAAATAATACATAAAAAAACAAAAAAAAAAGTAAGAGAAAGAAAACGACAAAGGAAATTTAGAAAGAGGAAAATAATTTAAAAAAAAACAAAACAAACATGGGAAACAAGAAACAAAAATAACACATTAAAAACGAAAAAAAACAATAACTATTAAAAAAAACCACAACAAAAAGAAAATTTCAAAAACCAGTCTCTATTGAAGTTCCAAAGTCATAAAGTGGTGCATGAATTCCACGCAATTACCTCCTGTAGTGTTCCCCAAACACAGTCGCCGAATTCACTTCACTTCCTATTCGTCATTCGCCAAGAGAAAGAGATACTAAACGCTGTCAAAGACAATGCCTCTCTCTCTCTCTCTTTCGCTCTCTCTCTCTCTCTCTCTCTCTCTCTCTCTCTCTCTCTCTCTCTCTCTCTCTCTCTCTCTCTCTCTCTCTCTCTCTCTCTCTCTCTCTCTCTCTCGTTCTTTCTCTCTTCCTCTTACCCTTCCTCTTTATTACTTGAGAAGGCATAAATTAGAAGTA
>JABUQX010147680.1:7500-10000 GCA_015478945.1 Trachelipus rathkii
AAATTCAAAATATATGGTAGCAGATTTATAACCAAAGAAAAATTTTTTTTTTTACATTATTTACTGAAAAGTTTTTTATTTAGTAATTTTAATAAGGGAATATAGTTATTTTCTTCTGGTCAATATATTTTAAAGATACGTTCATTTGTAGAAAAATTTAGAAATTAACTTTTTAAATTTTCATTTATTTCAAATATTTAAAAGGTATTCAGGGAAAATCTTGAATAAAATGCAACTAGGCTCACTAATAATGAAACATAATATAGTTGCTATTATTGCTTATTAGTAATTTTTTAGAATATATCTCAAATTGTTGAAAATAACATCTAAAAATAAAAAACAGGTTTTGGATTTTATTATGTGGGTTTTCTTTTCTTGGTGCAGGTTTTTAGGGTGTGTTTTTAGTGCCAACTATGATATATATATATATATATATATATATATATATATATATATATATAGACATATATATGTTTTTACATATATATATTTTTATATATATATATATATATATATATATATATATATATATATGTATATATATATATATATATATATATATATATATATATATATATATATATATATATATATATATATATATATATAATATATATATGTATATATATATATATATATATATATATATATATATATATACTCTATATATATATATATATATATATATATATATATATATATATATATATATATATATATATAGAATGTGTATAAGTGTTTGCAGACATTAAATTTTTGTAAATTATGTGCATAATTAAGTAACAGAGGCTCTGTATACCTAAATTTGATATGTCGACAAAAAATATTTGCATAGTAAACACTCTTTTAAAACGTAAAGCAGGAAAATATGGGTCAGGTCGAGCAATGTAATAAAGGGTTTTGTTTTAACGTCCTTTTCCCCCATTCTGTTTTATGCGTTTGGGGGGTAGGGAGACGGATGGAAATTCATGAATTTTAACTTTTCTTTTTCTTTCTCTTTTTTTTTTTTTTTTGTTTTAGTAAATATTTTTTCACTTAATACAGGTAAATTTATTTTTCAGTTTATATAATTTTTTTTTGGGTTTGGGGTTGTAATATAAACAATAAATTGTTGATAAAATAAACAAACATTTAAAAATAAAAATTATAGAAAAATAAATATTGATAAAATAAAATAAATAAACGAAAGAATGAATAAACCTTTACAACCAAATTTTTTAAATAATAATAATAATAATAATAATAATAATAATAATAATAATAATAATAATAATAATAATAATAATAATAATAATAATAATAATAATAATAATAATAATCATAATAATAATAAATAAAAAAAAATCAAAATTTTTTTTCAGGATAGCAGTTACAATTTTACTCCTTTAATAACAGAGATAAACATATAATTTTATATTATTACGATTTTAATAAGCCAATAAATCATATAAATCAGGATGCACTTTCCCTCCTATCTGAAATGGGGCTACTAATTCCAACACAGTGGTGTGTCCTTTGAGCCCCAATGTAATACATCCTTTTCTTATATTTCATAATTGATATTGGCAAAATATGTTTTGAGCATAAACTATGCAGATGCCTCTTCCTTTCTGATAGTAATATTAATTATATTAAATGTACAATAATAATTAAAATAGCTTTTAGAATAACGTTAATAATACCTAGTGACTATCACTATCAAAGCAATAACTGTAAGTTTTGTCGCAGCACAATAATTGTTATAATAATAATAATAATAATAATAATAATAATAATAATAATAATAATAATAATAATAATGATGATAAAAATAACAATAATAATAATAGCAATAATAATAATAATAAAAGTAATAATAATAATAATAATAATAATAATAATAATAATAATAATAATAATAATAATAATAATAATAATAATAATAATAATAATAATAATAATAATAATAATAATAACAATAATAATAACAATAACAATAACAATAACAATAACAATAATAATAAAAGCTATGAATCCTGAAGAATGATATTCAAAACATTGCGTACTCGTTTGCTTGCTAAATATTTTTTCATAAGTATGCAAAATGTTTTCTTGTTTATTTTTCTATCGTAACCACTAGTTGTCCTTTTATGTCCTTTTACTTTCCTTAACAAAGATAAGAGATGAAAAAATTAATAAACCTTAATGTTATCTCCCGAAGAAACCTTTCCATAGAAAAATGGCCTAATTCCTTAAATCTTACTTTTTAAACTCTAAATTAAATCCAAAAGTCATGCCTTTTCTTAGATAAGGGATAAAAATTTGCTGGCAGCATTCAACTAAGGCCTTAACATAACTTTTATAGAGCTTAATCATTAGCTTCTTACTCTTATAAAAAATATTACTGTTTATAATTCCAAACAATTAGTTAGCTCTATTTCTAGATTCCAAACATTTCTCTGACACTGCAAATTACAACTATTTTAATACCCATGAACTTTTTCTTGGTAAACAGATTCCA
>JABUQX010147680.1:17500-22500 GCA_015478945.1 Trachelipus rathkii
TTTTCAAATACAAAGACCGTTTCCCTGCACTGTTTGAGTCCAGAGTCGTCTATAAGTATACCTGTCCTCGCTGTGAGCGAGGCTCCTATATAGGATCTACCACCAGACTTCTCCGTTCTCGAGCATGTGCCCACATGGGAATTAGTCACAGAACCTTATGCCCTCTGTCTACAAAAGAATCTTCTCCTATTAGAACTCATTCTGAAGCTTGCTCATCCCCTTTGAAATTCGAACAATTTGAGTTGCTTTCCTCTGCCCCTGACACACAGTCTCTTCTGATTCTTGAATCCTTATATATCAATAAATATAAACCTCCTCTAAACAGTAATGAAACAGCCACTCAATTATTTACTGTATAGTGTCCAGCTTCGTTAATTATCAAATTCTAGAATATTCGTTCTTCCATCGTTTCAAAACGTATTTTGTCTACCAACTAAATTTTTTAACTCCGCCCCTCAATTGTAACTTCAGTCTGAAAATTTGTTCTAACATTTGTCACAGTTTGCTCCTCTGCAATATCTCAAGGTAATTTAAGATTTATCTACTCTTTAGTGTTTTTAATGTTTTTAGGTGATTATTATTATTATTATTATTATTGTGTGTGTGTGTGTGTGTGTGTGTGTGTATTATTATTATTATTATTATTATCATTATTATTATCATTATTATTATCATTATTATTATCATTATTATTATCATTATTATTATCATTATTATTATTATTATCATTATCATTATCATTATCATTATTATTACTACTTTTTGTTATTTACTTTATGATTGCTATTATCAATATTATTTATGTTATTATTAGTTTTTATATTACTGATTATATTAGCATTTTTTTTTATTATTTCTTTTTATTCTTTATTGTCTTCTTTATTGTTCATATTTTAGTTTTTAATCTGTTATTTTTAATTTTCACTTTTAAATTATAGTTTTAATATGCTTTATAGACCTGATGATGACACTGGTGGTGTCGAAACGTTGTCTTATAATAAATGTTCAGATATGCATTGGTCTTAATTTTCATTCTGCGTTTGAGGTTTCCTAGAAACAGAAGTTTCATCTCTCTCTCTCTCTCTCTCTCTCTCTCTCTCTCTCTCTCTCTCTCTCTCTATATATATATATATATATATATATATATATATATATATATATATATATATATATATATATATATATATATATATATATATACTCTGCTATATATATATATATATATATATATATATATATATATATATATATACTCTTATATATATATATATACTCTCTTTCTACTCGTGGTGCAGGAGGTTGAGTCGCCTCCTCTCCATACGAAAGGACGCTGGTTCAAATCCTCCGCGTAGCAGTTGGGTTTTATCTACCTGGGGGCAAAGAATTAAAACTCGACTGCGAACACGTTGGTGTGATACAGTTTGGTCAAATGAGTGTAGAAAGCTCCGATTTTCTGTGGTCCCCCCGTGTTACCCCCTGCATAGGGGATAAAGCACGTTAAAAGGTAGTATATATATATATATATATATATATATATATATATATATATATATATATATATATATATATATATAAGTATAAATATATATATATATATATATATATAAACTAAAAAATTAAATAAAATGAATTGGAAAATAAATCAATTTGAAGCTCCAAAAATAAAAAATAGTAAGTTCTTTTTATAGCAAATCGAATTAATTGGTTTTTGCATATCACATCGCATTTGTGAGATATTGTGTGTAACACAGATTTGTAAAATTTTATGATTTTTACCTTTTTCAAGAGGGTCTATCACAATTATTGGGATATATATATATATATATATATATATATATATATATATATATATATATATATAATATATATATATATATATATATATTTATGCTATATATATATATATATATATATATATATATATACTGTCTTTGTATCTATATATATCTATATTTATATAATAATAAAAAATATATACACATATTTATAAATTCAGATTTTTATATACTGTATATATACAGTTTTATAGAATTTGAATTTATATATATATATATATATATATATATATATATATATATATATATATATATATATATATATATATATATATATATATATATATATATATATATATATATATATATATATATATATATATATATATATATATATAAAATATATTCAAATTTCCAACTTGTCATAAAAATATCTTTTATGAAAAAATAGTTTCATCTGATCATGATGAATAATACTTCAAAAGAAAGATTTCCTCAAAAATTTCAAATATCAAAAATGAAAATGGGTTGAGTAAAAAAATTTTATCTTTATTTCCAATTTTTTCATATGACCTCAATTTTTTTTCTTTGTTCTTTTTTTCACAAAATGTTTTTGAAATTAGACTTTGTAATTCTAATTTAGAAAAAAGTTAGATTTTTTTACAATTTTAAAACAAAAAGAAAATTTATATATAAAAAAATATATACATTTTCTTATTTTGCTTCAGTGCTTTGAGTGTTTACAATGATTCAATGATTAAAAAACTTTGGCGATGAAAACGTCAATGATTCTGTTTTGTTTTGTTTTTTTTAGTTGGGAAGAAATTCTTCCATGGTGGTATTTTTTTTTCCAAAATTCTTGAAATTAAGAGATGATATGAAAAAAAAATTAATAATTTAAAATATAATCCATCATATTGTAGGAAATTATAATACCAAATAAAAAACAAAATAAACAACCAAAAATTGTCCGTAATATCTGAAAGTTTGGAGATCTTTTCGGGATTTTCAATTTTTTTTTATTTTATTTGGTGAAATCTATATTTTTTGAATGTTCAATTAACAATAATATTGTAACGAAAGAAAAATATAAAAATTTATAAATTGCAATTTTTTCTGAATTCTTTGATCTGTAAATTGGAATTCCTTAATCCGATTTGAAAAAAAAGAAAAAAAGAAAAAAAGTTATAACCAATTCATTAGTGAAGTCATCAAGAAACAGAATTAAAGATAACTTTTTCTGTTAAGCCATTTGTCCTTTCAATTCACGATTTAGAAAAGATTCATTATTTAATAATTTATTTATTTCATAATTACTTTGTTTATAATAATAGGATGAACATGACAGATTTTCGAATACGATGATCAGCTCATCTTTTTAATGTTTTCTCTACAGCTTGATGAATTTCTCCTGTGTTTCCAAGTAAAAATCTTGCCACAATACACCACACGCAGCACATCTCATTCCTTCACGAGATAAAACTATTTATAGCTTTCCAAAAGGGTTCTCTTAAAGCTTTCTGTCCCCTTCTCTTCCCCGTTTGTGGTTTCACTTTTTCCTAATATATATATATATATATATATATATATATATATATATATATATATATATATAATATATAATAATATATATATATATAACTTCTATATATATATATATATGTAATAATAATATATATAATAGAAATATATATATATATATATATATATGTAATAATAATAAATAATATAATAATAATAATATATATATATGTATATATATGCATAATATATATATATATAAATAACTAATAATAATAATAATAATAATAATATATATATATAATAATATGTAATAATAATATATTTTTATATATTTTATATATATATATATATATATATATATATATATATATATATATATATATATATATATATATATATATAATATAATATATATATATATATATTTTAATATATAATATATATATATATATATATAATAAAAAAATAATAATAACTAATAATATATATAATAATATAATAATAATAATATGTGTAATGTAAGCTGTATCATATAATAACAATATATATATAATAATAATATATATATATATATATATATATAAATTAGAGATCATGATCCTTTAAAATATACCGTGCAATCGTATTATCAGTTTTTATATACAATTCAGACATTTGAAAGCATTTAAATATAAAGTTTATATCCCTATAATTGAAGTAGCGATTTAGCGAAGCATTACTCGCTACATTATTATATATTTTTTGCAATTTTTATAGTAATTTATTTTCGCATTTAGCTTTACAAATAATTATTAGCTTCAAGTGTTATTCTCTTTAATTTTAAGGCTCTTATTTATTTAATCCTTTATGTTGTTGTTATTTTGAATTTTCTTTTGTGTTTGTATATATATATATATATATATATATATATATATATATTTTTG
Organism: Trachelipus rathkii; assembly: GCA_015478945.1. Taxonomy (NCBI): domain Eukaryota; kingdom Metazoa; phylum Arthropoda; class Malacostraca; order Isopoda; family Trachelipodidae; genus Trachelipus; species Trachelipus rathkii. The sequence goes on from JABUQX010147680.1 coordinate 21,723, forward strand.
TAAATATATAGAAATGCATATATGAATGCTATATATATAATATATATATATATATATATATATATATAATATATATATATATATATATATATATATATATAAATATATATATATATATATATGTATATATATATATATATATATATATATATATATATATATATATATATATATATATATATATATGTATATATATATATATATATATATATATATATTATGATTATAATAATAATATATATATATATATATAATCTTTGGTGGAAAAATGATAGAAATGCATATTGAACCCAATGGACATGGAGAAAATTAATTCAAAAATCAAATTAACGATTGATATGATCTGATGCACAGAGTTTGAAGTGTTCATGTTTATAAATATTAATCTGATCAGGTCCCTGAAAGAAAATTGCTCAACCTGAATATGTTTGCTTTAACTTTCCTATAGAGTACAAGCAAAACTGAGCATAACTGAATCAGAGAGATGGTCAGAGAAAGATAATATTGTGTTGAAAAGAGAAGAGGTCGAAAGAGTTCACTGCTTCAGAGGGAGTGTGACTTGAGAGTTTAGAAAATTTTATCAGTTGTAATTAATAATGATATCATAAGGAGAGCGAAGGACAAAAAAGTCGATCAGAAGGTTTTTGGTGTCCATTAAATTTGAGAAAAGTTGATAAGGTTGAAACTCAGACTCTACTGCTCAAGAAAAGCTGTATAAGAGACTCATCTCAAATGTGCGATTGACACTACACACGCAAGGACGTAAGACGAACTCAGA
>JABUQX010147680.1:30000-32500 GCA_015478945.1 Trachelipus rathkii
ATGTAATATGTATGTTTATATTTAATAATATATATATAATAATAATATATAATATATATATCTAATATATAATAATAATAATAATAATAATATATATATAATAATAATAATAATAATAATAATATATATATATATATATATATATAATAATAATATAATATGTAATATATATATAATAATATAATATATATAATATATATATATAATAACAATATGCATATAAATAATATAATATATATATATATATATATATATATATATATATATATATATATATATATATATATATATATAATATATATATATATATATATATATATATAAATATTATGAACCTATATATATGCGTGTTATCAGCATTTAATTTAAGAGAACAATTTGTATGCAAATTTCGCCTCAAAGGCAATATGGTTTATAGTCAAATTTCGTCAAGGTTCTCCACAATCAATTTAAGACTTAAAAAATAGAACATTGAAACATTTTTCATATTTTTTTTATATTTGTTTATTTAATTTTCTTATATAAATATTTATTTAATGTAAGTTAATTTAATTTAGAAATGTCTAGTTATACAAAGAAATTGTCAATTTAGTTGTTTGTATAAAGTTTCATATATATATATATATATATATATATATATATATATATATATATATATATATATATATATATGTAATAATAATATATATATATATATATATATATATATATATAATATATATATATATAATATATATGTGTGTGTGATGATATTGATAATGTTTAGTTATATACAATATATATATATATATATAATATATATATATAATAATATATATATATATATATATAATAATATATATATAATATATATATATATAATAACTATATATATATATATATATATATATATAACATATATAATAATAATAATATTAGATGATGATGATATTGATGTTTAGTTATGCAATATATATATGTAATAATAATAATATATATATAATAATAATATATATATATAATAATAATAATAATATATATGAATAATAATATCTTTCTTCATAACTAACTACTTCTCTTAATAATAATATATAATAATAATAATATACATATATATATAATATATATATATAATAATAATAATATATATATAATAATAAATATATATATAATATATATGTATATTAATATATGTATATGTATGTATATGTATATATATATATGTAATATGTATGTTGTAATAATAATAATAATAATAATAATAATAATAATAGCAATAATATGATAATAACAATGCAATATGTATAATAACTAATATCCATAAAAATATGTAATAATATGAATAAAAGTAATAACAATATATATATGTAATATACATGTAAAATGTAATAATATATAATAAAATATATAATAATGAAAAAAATAAAATTTATATTAATCTTAAAAATACTATTTATATATATAATAATATAATAACAATAATAATAATAATAATATGTATGTATAATATATATATATATATATATATATATATATATATATAAATTAATCTCTGAAGACAGATTTAATTGTGATGATCGCTGTTATGTTGTAAAAATATCAAGGATGTGGAGCCGATATACTTTTTGACGGTTTTAACAGAGATTTCGGTTCCAGTCTAACTCCGACCCCGGTTAAGACTTCACCTAAATTTATTTTTTTTCCGGCTCCACCCAAAATCGTGCTACACTCCGGCACCGTCTCCAGCCCAAGCCCCGGAACGGTTCCAAATCCGCAACCCTAGTTGTAATACAAGATAATCTAAAGGCAATGAGATTAAATGTTCGTAGTTTCCATGCAATTTCCCACGATTTGGTAGTTTATTATTATTATTATTATTATTATTAATATTATTATTATTATTATTATTATTATTATTATTATTATTATTATTATTATTATTATTATTATTATTATTATTATTATTATTATTATTATTATTATTATTATTATTATTATTATTATTTTTATTATTTTTATTTTTATTATTATTATTATTATTATTATTATTATTATTATTATTATTATTATTATTATTATTATTATTATTATTATTATTATTATTATTATTATTATTATTATTATTATTATTATATTTCAAAATAAAAAACTCTTTAAATAATTTAAAAGATATTTTGTCGTGGGATATGTAAATATTAATTTACTCTATTGAAGTGATAAAACTGTTAGGATTTCAATTGATAACGAATTACTTTATTAGTAATATATATATATATATATATATATATATATATATATATATATATATATATATATATATATATATATATATATATATATATATATATATATATATATATATATAGCAAGACTGATCCAAGATAATGATGTGCTACTGAATATTTGGGTTAAGTTTTGCTTAACTAAAACAAAGTATAGTTTCCCTACATATTTGAATTACCATTTTAGATCATCTGGGTGTATTTATGGTCTGTAACGTTAATGTTATTATTTAAAATAG
>JABUQX010147681.1:0-10000 GCA_015478945.1 Trachelipus rathkii
GGTGTACTTCGTTCGAAGTTTCGGAATGGTGGGCGCCGTTTCATTTATCGTGGCTGCGCTGCGTTTCGTGCGCCACTTCAATAATAATAATAATAATAATATAATAATAATAATAATAATAATAATAAAAATAATAATAATAATAATAATAATAATAATAATAATAATAATAATAAGTAATTTTAACAATAATAATTATTTCTAATAATAATAATAATAATAATAATAATAATAATAATAATAATAATAATAATAATAATAATAATAATAATAATAATAATAATAATAATAATAATATTAAAAATAATGAAAATAATAATAATAATAATAATAATATTAATAATAACAATAATAATAATAATAATAATAATAATAATAATAATAATAATAATATTAATAATAATAATAATAATAATAATAATAATAATAATAATAATAATAATAATAATAATAATAATAATAATAATAATAATTAAAACGGACAAGCAATGAAAGAAAGATAAATGTGACATAATCTTTATACAATTAATTTTAACTAAATTTTGAAACAAAAAGATTTGTCAATGCAGGAGGTTAAATTTATTGTTTTATTTTTTTATTTTGTTTATTTATTTAATTAATTTATACAATTTTTAAACTATTAATTTTGGTTAATTGATTTATTTGATTTGTTTATTTATTCATTTTTTATTTTAATTTAAGTTTTTTATAGGTAGTTTAAAAATATTTAAAAATTAAATGTAAATATTTTATTCATAGAGTAATATATATATATATATATATATATATATATATATATATATATATATATATATATATATATATATATATATATATATATATATATATATATATATATATATATATATATATATATGTATATATATATATATATATATATATATATATATATATATATATATATATATATAGTATAAATATATATATATATATATATATATATAATAATAATATATACATATATAATATATATATATATATATACTGTGTATATAAATGTATAATACTATATATATAAATATATATATAATATAAAATAAGAATATATATCTAATAATATAGATGAATATATATATATATATATTGATATATATATATATATATATATATATATATATATATATATATATATATATATATATATATCAATATATATATATATATATATATATATATATATATATATATATATATATATATATATATATATATATATATATATATATATATATATATATATATATATATATATATTTTTTATATATATATATATATATACGATTCGTTTTTAAGTTATTTACATCCTCAGTAAAAAAAAAATAATGCGCAAAATTTAGCAATAATGCTTACGTTTAGAAAAATAAATTAATTTAAATAAAAATATTAATATCAAAAAAACCTTCATCTTCATTTTTATCCACTCCCATGAAAACCTAAACCTTGTCAGAAGGACCAGCCTCTTCCTTCCGGCCCCTAAATCCTTTATCCACACAGTTCCAGAAAATTCACTTTAAGGCGGCTCCACACATGCGGATTCGTCGAACTCTTTGCCAAACACCCCATGTGTGTAGGAGTCTTTTTTGGCAAAGCTTTGCTCATTTGCTTGGTTTGCCAAATACGCAGATCTTTTCCATAAGCGATGGAAAAGATTTGTGTATTTGGCAAACCAAGCAAATGAGCAAAGCTTTACCAAAAATGACACATACACACTTGGGGTAGAATGTGTGTATACGTACATTCGCTTATGAGGAAAAAACAAATGCAAAGCGCAAAGATTCAAGGGTTTGACAAACTCCCCATGTGTGGAGCCGCCTTTATAGAGGGAGTGGAGTAGCATCTTTTTCCGTCTGGAATTTAAAATGTTTGCTGTAGAGATCTCTAGAATGTAGATCATGTTTCTCGGCACATAAGTTCCCAATGCTTGTCTCGGAGTTGTTGCTAGCAAAATAAATTAAAGTATAAGGGCCGGGTTGCCCTAGAACCATGGGAATATAATCATCATACGAACTAACTGCGCCTACAGCTTCTCCGAATATCCATTCTTCAGTATATTATTAAAATAATCTAGATAGTGTGAAGCGTAAAAATAAAAAAAAAAATAATGTTATTAAATTAAATAGCTTTAAGGAAAAAAAAATGAAAAGTTAAATGAATTAGGGAAAAATAAAAATATTATTATTATTATTATTATTATTATTATTATTATTATTATTATTATTATTATTATTATTATTATTCCGCTTCACTAATTTTTCAGTGAAGCAACTTTTAGATATAATGGATTCTTTTTACTATTTCTTTTCATGTTGGTAGTACATAACTATTATTTTTAACAGTAATAATTCACTATTTCTCTTAGGGCGATAAACAAAAAACTACCTATGACGATTATAGGCATTGTGAGCATCTTATATAGGCTCTGCCATCGGTGAACTGACCTATATTTTATTGGCATTTGGTTTATTATAATCTAACAGCAAAGACAACTTATAAGACCATAAATATAACAAATATATATATTAATAGTTTATTAATAATAATTTAGTTTATGATATATTGAGATAACTGTTTGCCATATATATATATATATATATATATATATATATATATATATATATATATATATATATATATATATATATATATATATATATATATATATATATATATATATATATATATATCCATATAGGACCTTTATTAAACCACGTAGCGAAAAATAATTTAAGCTTCGTAAAGTTGGTAAACCTGGGAAATGCATTTTAAGATTCTAAATTTACGAAACAAAAAAAAAAAAGAGAAGCTTTCTTTGAATTTTCAAATATAATTTAATTAATATTAACAAAATGTAAAAAGAAATCGATATATATTTTTTTGTGCTTCACCGTAGGCTTATGAAAATGAGTAAGCTTAAGCAATATATTTTAGTTTAAATTTGATATATGCACATAAAGTTTGCAGAGACGTCATGATAATAATATTGATATTATATATATATATATATATATATATATATATATATATATATATATATATATATATATATATATATATATATATATATATATATATATATATATATATAGGACCTTAAGTAAACCACATCCCTCAAAATAATTTAGTATTGGAATGGTTGGTAATGATTTTTTATTTTAGGTAAAGAAAAATTAAAAATTTGATTTGCTATAAAAAGAACTTAATTTTTTATTTTTTGAACTTCAAATTGATTTATTTTCAAATTCATTTTATTTAATTTTTTAGTTTATTTCGACGTAAATATTTATTATTTGTGTCCACAATGGTGTTTATATATATATATATATATATATATATATATATATATATATATATATTATATATATATATATATATATATATATATATATATATATATATATATATATATATATATATATATATATATATATATATATATATATATATATATAAATATATATATATATATATATATTTTTATATATATATATATATATATTTTTTTTATATATAATATATATATATATATATATATATATATATATATATATATATATATATATATATATATATATATATATATATGGTCAGATTTTTTTAATGCTCACAGTATGTAACTAGAGACCGGCAGCTCCTACAGTAAAACAAATTATATATTTGGAATCAGCGGAAAATTCTAAGGATGGGATTTAACTTTTTTTTTTTTTTTTTATTCATCGAAAATATTTTAAAAATTATTTCCCCCCATAAATAAAACGTGAAAAGAGACTCTAGGAATGACTCTGGAAAAAAAGTTATGAAGTCTTCCAAATTAGTATTTATATATAACACATTAAATTGAATATTATTTATCACGAATTTTATGTTTTTTTTTTATTTTATTTTTCCAACATTCACGGGTCGAAGGTGCATATTCAAATTCTCGTGTGCCACGCATTTATAATATTGAGACTTCATAACTTTTTCAGGGTTATTTCTTGAATTTCATTATATGATTTTCTTTCTTTTCAAATCATTTTAAGCATTCCATGTAAATTTCATGAAAATAAGCATTGACTGTCAAAATTATAAAAGGTAATATATATATATATATATATATATATATATAAATATATATATATATATATATATATATATATATATATATATATATATATATATATATATATATATATATATATATATATATATATATATATATATATATATATATATATATATATATTGGCCCTACTCCTTTAAAAGGATGTTACATAAAAAGACATGATATCGAAAAATCGCCGAACACTACTCGTGGAACCCTGCAGTGTAACGTGTTAGCTAAAACTCCAATAGAAGGAGCGCAAGAGTTGCCACAGATTGCTTTTATGCTCAGAAAATGTAATTTTCTTTTAATTCACAAGGGCTCAGCGAGCCGGCTTTGGGACAGAGGGGGACGAAGTCCCCCTCGTCGTACCCCGCTGAGGCCGAGAGACCCTGACTCTTTCCATCTTTGCGATTTAATCTTGGGTATTCCCTTAGTTAAAAAAAAAAAAAGTTTTTTGGCAACTATGACACACTATTGCCTTGAAATAATCGAAAAAAAATCGAATCATATCGTTCGTTCAATATATATAGGTTAACATCCTTTTAAAGGACAAAGAGTTCCAACATATATATATATATATATATATATATATATATATATATATATATATATATATATATATATATATATATATATATATATATATATATATATATATATATATATATATATATATATATATATATATACTTTATCTTCGAAATTTTTGGATTGATTCACGGTATAATGGATAAAATTGTACCACTCAAGACTTCCAATATTTTTATATGAACTCCAACAATCACTTACTATTATACTTCCAGGTTTAATTTTATCTTTAATACCTGAAAAAATAATATCATAAAAAATACAATATTTTACCTAATCTAACCAAACTAACCTAACCTAACATAACCTAGCCTAACCTAACCTAACCTAACCTAACCTAACCTAACCTAACCTAAAAAGTCAAAAATAATCTAACATAACCTAACATAATCTAAAGTAACAATTCAAAAATAATCTAACATAACCTTACATAATTTACATAAGCTAACGTAACAATAAAAAAATAATCTAACCTAAGCTAACAAGAAAAAAAGTAACCTAATCTCTCTCTCTCTCTCTCTCTCTCTCTATATATATATATATATATATATATATATATATATATATATATATATATATATATATATATATATATATATATATATATATATATATATATATATATATATATATATATATATATATATATATATATATATATATATATATATATATATATATATATATATATATAGGCACTTATCCTTTAAAAGGAAGTTACATAAAGTGACATAATATCGACAATCGCAGAACTCTGCTCATGCAGCCCAGCAGTGTCACGTGTTAGCTAAAACTCCAATAGAAAGATCGCGAAAGTTTCCACAAGTTGCTTTTTTTTATCATGTTAATTTTTATATGTTAATTTTTTTTATTTTTTTTTTATATTTTTTTAAGGGGCTCGAGCCGACGGAGGGACAGAGGGGGGACGAAGTCCCCCCCGTCGTCCCCCGCTGAGGCCGAGAGACCCTGACTCTTTCCATCTTTGCTATTTAATCTTGGGTATTCCTTTAGTTAAAAAAAAAAACTGTTATTGGCAACCTTGTCGCACTATTGCCTTGAAATAATCGAAAAAAATCGATTACATTGTTCGTTCGATATATATCGGTTAACTACCTTTTAAAGGACAAGCTCATATATATATATATATATATATATATATATATATATATATATATATATATATATATATATATATATATATATATATATATATATATATATATATATATATAATATATATATATATATATATATATATATATATATATATATATATATATATATATATATATAAATTATTAACTTTCTGAAACAAAAAAAAGTAAATTAATAAAAAGTTTTTGAGCATCACCAACACAAACATTTAAAATGTTATTTAAAAATTTTATAATTTTTATAGGTATATTTGAAATCATAAATAATACGATTTTCCAATATATAGTATCACATTCCAAACTTTACTTAAGACCCTATATTTGACCGGGGCTTCAGATCTTGTCAATGTTCAATCCACTTTTCTGATAACATCATAGTCTAGATTGTAAGTTTTGTTGACATTCTACAAATTTGCCACTTCGTGCCTCGCTATTCCGACTTTCCTATTCGATTTTTTTTGTCTCTTTCGATATAAACTGTTATCTCGAATAACCCCGCTTGACCATTCGAGATAATTTGTTACTTCTGTTCATGAGACTTTCAAGATTCGACTTTTCTATTTACTATATAGAGTTGTAACGTCTTTATTTGGTGTATATTCCATAATAATTTCATATTTGCATTACGTTGCTTGCCCAACACAACTCAAGACATTTCCGAATCTATTATTGTTATATAATTAAAATATTTCGTAGCATGAAGATTCTTATTTTTAATTTAAATTACATCACTGTACCGTTATTCTGCTCAACATGACATAAGAGAGAGAGAGAGAGAGAGAGAGAGAGAGAGAGAGAGAGAGAGAGAGAGAGAGAGAGAGAGAGAGAGAGTAATAACTAGTATCATGATTACTACATCGGCTTTATTAGTCTCCGACCTCAATTTAGCCCCTTAAAAATGTTTTGTATAATTGGAGTGCGCAGAAGAGAAAATTTATTCGTATTTATTTGTGTCAATAAATTAAGAAGCAACTCAAAGAATTAGATTTAATTTTACTAATTTTTTTCCTTATATTAATAATAATAATAATAATAATAATAATAATAATAATAATACATACATACACATATACACACACACTCACTTTGGTCCATAATAATAAAAATAATAATAATAATAATAATAAGAAGAAGAAGAAGAAGAAGAAGAAGAAGAAGAAGAAGAAGAAGAAGAAGAAGAAGAAGAAGAAGAAGAAGAAGAAGAAGAAGAGTAATAATAATAGTAATAATAATAGTAATAATAATAGTAATAATAAAAGTAATAATAGTAGTAATAATAGTAATAATAATAATAATAATAATAATAATAATAATAATAATAATAATAATAATAATAATAATAATAATAATAATAATAATAATAATAATAATAATAATAATAATATACAGATCGAGAGAACAAAATTAACAACTGGGAATATGATATTCTTTATTAATAAATTGTTGAGTAACAATTATTTGTTTTAATAGAGCAGTAGAACTTATGCTCAATTTATGTCAAAGAATTATTCTTTTTGTGACGAAAGAGCGTAGTGGAAAGTTGTATCATTATTCTTTCAAAGTATTCCTAATATTATCATTATTACGGATATAAATTATAAAGGCATCTACTAGACAGGTACCAACAGTTAGTTTCTCTTTGAAAGTATGAGAAATCAATTAATACTAGAAGATTGTTACAATATTTAGTTGGCGTTCAACATACAAAGAATTAATATATATAGTATATATATATATATATATATTGCTATGCATATATATAGTATGAGTTATATATATATATATAAGTTATATGGTAGGTATATATATATATATATATATATATATATATATATATATATATAAATATATATATATATATATGATGAAGTTTTAGGTTTGGTCGAACACCGCGCTGCCCCACAATGTTAGATTAAAAACTGGCACCTCACCTCTTTACCGCAATGCACATGGCATATCGCTTCGCACCGCTTCATCCCCCATCAGTAGTTTGGGGGAGAAAAGAGGAAAATTAGTTTATGATCTGAAGAAAAAATGAAACCGAACAATGAAAGGAGAAAAAGACTTCATCTTCTTTACAATCAATTTAAATGAAGCTAAAAAGGTTTTGCCTCAAGCCCTAACTAAGGAAAGACTAAAGAAAAAAACAAGCCGTAACTAAGGAAAGACTAAAGGAAGAGACAAGCCCTAACTAAGGAAGGCCTAAAAGAAGAGACAAACCATAACTAAGGAAGGACTAAAGGAAGAGACAAGCCCTAACTAAGGAAGGACTAAAGAAAGAGACAATCCCTAACTAAGGAAGGACTAAAGGAAGAGACAACCCCTAACTAAGGAAGGACTAAAGGAAGAAACAAGCCCTAACTAAGGAAGGACTAAAGGAAGAGACAAGCCCTAACTAATTAAGGACTAAAGGAAGAGACAAGCACTAACTAAGGAAGGACTAATGAAAGAGACAAGCCCTAACTAAGGAAGGACTAAAGAAAGACCTAAGCCCTAACTAGGGACTGAAGAAAGTGGCAAGCCCTAACTAAGGAAGGACTAAAGTAAGAGACAAGCCATAACGAAGGAAGGGCTAAAGGAAGAGACAAGCCCTAATTAAGAAAGGACTAAATTAAGAGACAAACCTTAACTAAGGAAGGACTAAAAGAAGAGGCAAGCCCTAGCTAAGAAAAACTAAAGAAAGAGACCATTCCCAACTAAGAAGGACTAAAGAAAGGGACAATCAATAAATGAGGAATGACAATAGGAAGAGACAATCCCTAACTAATGAAGGACTAAAGGAAGAGACAAGTCCTAACTAATTAGGGACTAAAGGAAGAGACAAACCCTAACTAAGGAAGGACTAATGAAAGAGACAGGCCCTAACTACGGAAGAACTAAAAGAAGAACTAAAGGAAGAGACAAGCCCTAGCTAAGGAAGAACTAAAGGAAGAGACAAGCCCAAACTAAGGAAGGGCTAAAGGAAGAGACAAGCCCTAACTAAGGAAGGACTAAAGGAAGAGACAAGCAATAACTAAGGAAGGACTAAAGGAAGAGGCAAGCTCTAACTAAGAAATGACTAAAGGAAGAGACAAACCCTAACTAAGGAAGGACTAAAGGAAGAGATCATCCCTAACTAAGAAGCACTAAAGAAAGAGATAATCAATATATGAAGAATGACAATAGGTAGAAACAATCCCTAACTAATGAGGGACTAAAGGAAGAGACAAGCCCTAACTAATGAAGGACTAAAGAAAGAGACAAGCCCTAACTAATTAAGGAATAAAGGAAGAGACAAGCCCTAACTAAGGAAGGACTAATGAAAGAGACAAGCTCTAACTATTTAAGGACTAAAGGAAGAGCTAAGCTCTAACTAAGAACTAAAGGAAGAGACAAGCCTTAACTAAGGAAGAACTAAAGGAAGAGAAAATCCTAACTAAGGAAGGACAAAAGGAAGAGACAAGCCATAACTAAGGAAGGACTAAAGTAAGAGACAAGCCCAACTAAGGAAGGACTAAAGGAAGAGACAAGCACAAACTAAGGAAGGAATAAAGGAAGAGACAAGCCCTAACTAAGGAAGGACTAAAAGAAGTGGCAAGCCCTAACTAAGAAAGGACTAAAGGACGAAACAAGCCCTAACTAAGGAAGGACTAAAGAAAGAGACCATCCCCAACTAAGAAGGACTAAAGAAAGAGATAATCCCTAAATGAGGAATGACGATAGGAAGAGACGATCCGTAACTAATGAAGGACTAAAGGAAGAGACAAGCCCTAACTAATTAAGGACTAAAGGAAGAGACAAGCCCTAACTAAGGAAGGACTAATGAAAGAGACAAGCTCTAACTAAGGAAGGACTAAAGGAAGAGCTAAGCCCTAACTAAGAACTAAAGGAAGAGACAAACCCTAACTAAGAAAGAACTAAAGGAAGAGACAAGCCCTAACTAAGGAATGACTAAAGGAAGAGACAAGCCACTAAGGAAAGGGTAAAGAAAGAGACAAACAGTAACTAAGGAAGTACTAAAGCAAAAGACAAGCCTTAACTAAGGAAGGAGGACTAAAGGAAGAGCTGATGACAACAAAGTTTCGAAATTAAATTTCTGAAGGAATTTTTTCCGATCAGTTTTAAAACTCGAAATTTATTGTAGTTTATTTATTTTTTTTGTATATACTTTTGA
>JABUQX010147683.1:0-15688 GCA_015478945.1 Trachelipus rathkii
GTTGCTTCGTTCCGGTTCAGTTCGGGTGTTTAACCGTTTCGCTCGTAGCTTTTTCATTTTTGTTCGCCGCTTCAACGGTGCCGATGTAACTCCTCAATACAGGTTAGGCAGAACGGAGCCGGAACCGGAAGCGGAACCGAGTCGGACACGGAGTGGAAAATGATGTTTAAGTTTGACCAATACCTTTATTCCTTCCTTATCGAAAAGGCTACGAACTGTGTTGCTGCATAACTACTTATAGGCATATATATATATATATATATATGCATATATATATATATATATATATATATATATATATATATACTATATATATATATATATATATATATATATATATATATATATATATATATATATATCGGGTTGGGTTCAAGTAGATACTGCAAGTACAAGTACAAGTACTCTAAATTGTTCAGAGTAAGTAAGTACAAATACTCTAAGAATTTGTTCAGGGTAAAAGTACAAGTACAAATTACATAATTATCCAAAGTACCAAGTACTTTATGGAAACTTGCATATATATATATATATATATATATATATATATTATATATATATATATATATATATATATATATATATATATATATATATATATATATATATATATATATATATATATATATATATATATATATTAATATATATATATATATATATATATATATATATATATATCATCAATAATAATAATATCATCATCATCATCATCATCATCATCATCATACATCATCATCATCATCATCATCATCATCATCATCATCATCATCATCATCATCATCGTATCATCATCATCATCATCATCATCGCATCATCATCATCATCATCATCATCATCATCATCAATCTTCATCATCATCATCATCATCATCATATGCCCATCTATCTCCCCAAGACGGAGGGCAGGTTAAGTAACATATACCCAGAGCATAAAATAGTAACAAGCAAATATGAAGCAAGTAGAAAGAAAGTAGCCTTACGCCCTCTATATACCAATTGGTAGAGACTCTGTCGCAGTCAGAAAAATCCACCCTAGAGCTTCACGGAACCGTGCACTCACTGTGGCACCTCGTCAATGTGGGGTTCATTCCTTGGCCAGTGGGCTACAAACCATGTTCTCCTCACAAAAACCACCATTCCTCCTGTATGCACATACTTCTCCTCACCAAACTCCATTTCTCTCTTCCGGGCGTCCTTTTCTGACTCATTCCACTTTTCCTTCTGTCTCCCACCATCCGGTCGATTCCCAACACACCTTACCACTATACATCCGTTTAACCGACCGTCTGTCATCCATCCTTTCCACATGACCAAACCATCTCAACGTACTTTCATTTATTCTCATTTACCCCAATCTCCACACCAAACAACTCTCTAATACGTTCATTCCTCATTTTATTATTTCTTTTCACACCTAACATACTAAGATTGTCCATCTGAACACTTTGTATTTACTATACATTAATACGGGTAACAACATACCCTCATGTAAGACCCTAGCGCACTCAACACTTAGTCCCTTTACATCCAACTGCACCAGCCACCTTAGTGCCATTCACAATTTTCCTACTACACTCTGCATCATCCTTTTCATTCAACATATATCCTAAATATTTAAATTCAGACACTTTTCCAGCTGCTCACCATCTACATAACTTCACACTGAGGTCTGTCCTCATTCACAGCCATAACCTTACTCTTATCTACGTTTACTTTCGAACCCCTCCTTTTAACCCTACCAAATCTCTCTACTAGTCCTCTCAAACTCTCTTTAGATTCGCCACACAAAAACTAAATCATCCTCATATAATAGGTAGGGCCTCCACTCTCATTCATTCTCCATCATTCTAACTCTATCCCTTGTCACCTTAACTCTAATTCTTTCATAACCTCATCAATATATATGGATTGCCAAGGAGACATAGCACATCCCTGTCTCACTCCGCTATAATATTAAAATAATCACTTTTGACTCTATTTATTCTTATGCAACTACTATCGTCATACATGCAGTTCTATTCAGAAGCTTACCACCACACCATATCACTAACACCTGCCATAGATTCCCTATTAATCCTATTATACGCCTGTTGCAAATCCATAAATCCTAAATACAATTTATTCTTCTCCTCCCTCATTATCCCAATCATTTGTTTCAATGTACAGATCTTATTCACATCCTCTACCACTTCTAACCTTTATTCTTCCCCAAATTAGTTCTTCACTCATTCGACGCACTCTTTCGACCAAATACCAGCATATATCTTCCTACAACACTCAATAAACTAATTACCCTATAATATTTACAGTTACCTTTTTCCTTACCCTTATATAAAGGTACTAATATTGACCCCCTCCAATCCAAACTATACCCTCCATATACTTTTTTTTATTAAAAAACTTACAAAAAAAATAAACCCTCTTATATATATATATATATATATATATATATATATATATATATATATATATATATATATATATATATATATATATATATATATATATATATATATATATATATATATATACTATATATATATATATATATATATATATATATCTATATAATATGGTTTTGTGAGGTGAATCTGAAGAGAGTTTGAGAGGATTGGTAGAAAGATTTGGAGGGTGTGTAAAAGGATGGGTTTGAAAGTAGACGTAGATAAGAGTAAGGTTATGGTTGTGAGTGAGGACAGTCCTCGGTGTGAAGTTATGCTAGATGGTGAGCAGCTGGAACAAGTGACTGAGTTTAAATATTTAGGATATATATATATATATATATATATATATATATATATATATATATATATATATATATATATATATATATATATATATATATATATATATATATATATATATATATATATATATATATATATATATATATATATATATTTATACGAAAAGGGAACGGATGATGCAGAGTGTAGTAGGTAAGTTGTGAATTGCAGGAAGGAGGCTGGTGCAATTAAATCCTTGGTGGATGTAAAGAGACTAAGTCTTGAGTGCGCTAGTGTCTTGCGTGATGGTAAGTTGTTACCTGTGTTAATGTATAGTAGTAAGACTATTGTCTGGAATAAGAGGTATAGATCTAAAGTACAATGTGTTTAGATGGACAATCTTAGGGGCGTGTTAGGTGTGAGAAGAATTGAACGTATTAGAGAGTTGTATGGTATGAAAAAGGGATAAATGAGAGGAATAAACAATCTCTTTGGGCAAACGGTGTGGAAAAATGAATGGTGAGGTAGTTAGCGGATATGCCAGTAAACGAAAGTATTGAACTAACAAGAGACCGAAGAAAAAGTGAGTCAACAAAAGAATGTCTGAAAATGTGAGGGATTTTAACGGCTGAAGAAAAAAATTGCATAATAGAATCATCGGGGTTTTCAATGAAGTTCTCAGTTGTATTTAGGCAAAAAATGAACCCACATTAACAGATGCCAGATGAGGTCCCGTCGTCCCTAATCAGGGTGGGTGCGTAGTTCTTCGTATAAAGTAAACTCAGCTTTCTTTTCGACTTGTGTCCTTATTGTTTCTACTACTTATCTTTCTGATACATATTGCACCCCAGTCTTGGGAAAAGATTGATTGATGATGATGATGATGATGATGATAATGTATTAAAAATATATATATATATATATATATATATATATATATATATATATATATATATATATATATATATATATATATATATATATATATATATATATATATATATATATATATATATATATATATATATATATATATAATAACATACTTTACATTTATAAATGGAAATTTATTTAGAATACATTTATAAAAAATAATAATATCAATACGTAGGAAAATGATAAAAAGAAAATAAAAAATATTGGCAAGTTAAAAATGCCAAAAGTACTTGCAAGTACCAAGCACAAGTACCAAGTACTAAAGGCTCAAGTACAAGTACAAGTACAAGTACAGTGGTTTTAGAAACTGCAAGAGTACCAAGTGCAGAGTAATTACTCCAAAATGTACTTAAATTTTTAAGTACATTACAGTACTTGTACTTGAACTAACCTGATATATATATATATATATATATATATATATATATAACTTTCTATCTTTCATATATATATATATATATATATATATATATATATATATATATATATATAAAATATATATATATATATATATATATATATATATATATATATATATATATATATATATCCAAAAATATACATCTTTTTTGGATTATTTGTGTTTGCCCTGCTAAAACTTTATAACTATCTGTGAATTTGCTTGTGTGGAGACAGTTTGTAGTTTGAAGCAGGGATGGCACGAAAAAAATCAAATTAAAAAAATCAATTGATTTTTTCACTTGATTTTTTTATAAAGAAATCATGATTTTTTTGATTTTATTGATTTTTTTGATTTTTTTTTTTTTTTTATTTTTTTTTATTTTTGTATATTTAAGTATTTAAATAATAAATAAAAAATTAAAATAAAACTATATATATTACGAAGTTTTTAACATATTGTTTTTCAATTTTCAACAAACATTCTTTAGTGTTGCCGTTTCATTGTTTCCATTGTAAGATTTTGAACCCAGAGCTAGGGCCTAGGGTTAAAAATTGAAAATTAATACCAGATACAGACTAATTATATATATTGTTTTTGTATAATGTCGTATAATAGATATGCTAGGCCAGTATTTGAATATTGTCTGCAATTTTAGCACCCTTATTAGAAAAGACATAGATATGCTGGAGAGGGCGCAACGTAAAGCAACGAGGAGGTAGATTTTTGGCTTTGAGGATAAGTATTATTCTTATCTATTATTTTTTATGGTTTGATGGGACATTCTAGAGGGGCCAATGCGGCTTCTTAATTATTAATTTTTATTGGTTGACTGGGACAGCCTAAAAGGACCATGCGGCTTCTAAAGTATTATTCTTATTTATTATGAGTTGACTGGGACATTCTAGAGGATCAATGCGGTTTCTTAATTATTATTTTTAATTATTAATTATATATATTATTATTGGTTGACTGGGACAGTCTAGATAGGCCCATGCGGCTTTTTAAATATTATTCTTTTTATTACTTATTATGGGTTGACTGGGACATTCTAGAGTGGCCAATGCGGCTTCTTAATTATTAATTTTTATTGGTTGACTGGGACAGTCTAGATAGGCCCAAGCGGCTTCTTAAGTATTATTCTTATTTATTATTTATTATGGGTTGACTGGGACATTCTAGAAGAGCCAATGCGGCTTCTTAATTAATTAATTATGAATTTTTATTGGTTTACTGGGACAGTCTAAAAAGGACCAAGCGGCTTCTTTAGTATTATTCTTATTTATTATGAGTTCACTGGGACATTCTAGAGGGGTCAATGCTGCTTCTTAATTATTATTTTTAGTTATTAATTATTATTGGTTGACTGGGACAGTCTAGATAGGCCCATGCGGCTTCTTAAGTATTATTCTTATTTATTATTTGATATCTATTATGAGTTGACTGGGACATTCTAGAGGGGCCAATGCGGCTTCTTAATTATTAATTTTTATTGGTTGACTGGGACAGTCTAAAAAGGACCATGCGGCTTATGAGTTGACTGGGACATTCTAGAGGGGTTAATGCGGCTTCTTAATTATTATTTTTAATTGTTAATTATTATTGGTTGACTGGGACAGTCTAGATAGGCCCATGCGGCTTCTTAAGTATTATTCTTATTTATTATTTGATATCTATTATGAGTTGACACATTCTAGAGGGGCCAATGCGGCTTCTTAATTATTAATTTTTATTGGTTGACTGGGACAGTCTAAAAATGACCATGCGGCTTCTTAAGTATTATTTTTATTTATTATGAGTTGACTGGGACATTCTAGAAGCGTCAATGCGGTTTCTTAATTATTATTTTTAATTATTAATTATATATATTATTATTGGTTGACTGGGACAGTCTAGATAGGCTTATGCGGCTTCTTAAGTATTATTCTTATTTATTACTTATTATGGGTTGACTGGAACATTCCAGAGTGGCCAATGCGGCTTCTTAATTATTAATTTTTATTGGCTGACTGGGACAGTCTAAATAGGACCATGCGGCTTCTTAAATATTATTCTTATTTATTATGGGTAGATTGGAACATTCTAGATAGGTTAATGCAGCTTCTTAATTACTATTCAGAATAATAATTAGGAAGCTGCATTAACCCATCTAAATTCTATAAGAAATATCGGCTTCTTATATTATTCCGCGTAATCCCAGGCTGTCCCAGTCAGCAATAAAAGTACGTAAGCCGCATTGATCGGCAGCCCATAATAAATAATGAATAGGTAATATAGAAACAAACCTCACCCTGAACTGTCTGATCGATCAATAATTAATAGTAAAAAATAATTAAAAGCGGCTGATAATACACGGTCGGCTCATAATAAACAGAATAATACTAAAAGCCCTTGATATTTGGTAAACCAATAAGCCGCATTAACAAATATTTGATCAACCCTAATAAATAATAAATAAGAACAATGCTAAGAAAAACGAACTTAACTCCCACGATCAGCCAGTAATGTAGCAAATAATAATCAAACTCATTGACCCTGGGCAGTCAAATCTGCCTAAATAAAATAATACTTAGAAGCAGCATGGTTCTTTTTAGACTGTCTAGTCGAACAATAAAAATTAATAATTACAGAATACGTGGCCCCTAGAATAATCCCCAGTCTCATAAAAATTAGAGATTGAAATAATTTTTAATAGTTAATGTAATTAATAGATATTATTTATAACTAAAAGCCCATGGGCGCAGTCAGCAACAATAATTGAGGAATAATAATTAAAAGCCGCATTCGCCCTCTAGAATGTCCCCTATTAAATAACAATAATAATTCAACAGAAACCACATGGGCTATCTAGGCTGTCCCCTTCCAACTATAATAATTAATATAATTAAGAATATTATTCCTAATTACTAATTGTTATGGGTTGACTGGGACATTCTAATAGGTCCATGCGGCTTCTGAATTATTATTCTTATTTATTAATTTTGTTGTTGGATGAGCTGGGACAGTCTAGGTATGCCCATGTAGCTTCTTAATTATAAATACCATTCATTATTATTAATTATTATTAAATTATTTTTAATTCTTAATTTTATGGGTTGACTGGGACATTCTAGAGAGTGCGGCTTCTCAATTATTAATTTTTTGATAAAAGGACCATCTTTGACTGTAAATTCGGTTTATTTGTAAATGTATGTATTTAATATGGTGAGTTAACTGGGACATTTTAGGAGGGATCAATGTGGCTTCTTACTTATTATTTTTAATTATTAATTGTGCTATTGGTTGACTGCAGGACGGCCTAGATAGGCCCCATGCTGTTTCTCAGAGTATTGTGCTTATTTATTATTTACTATGGGTTGACTGGGACATTCTAGAGGGGCTAATGCGGCTTCTTAATTATTAATTTTTATTGGTTGACTGGGACAGTCTAAAAAGGATCATGCGGCTTCTTAAGTATTACTCTTATTTATTATGAGTTGACTGGGACATTCTAGAAGGGTCAATGCGGCTTCTTAATTATTATTTTTAATTATTAATTATGGGTTGACTGGGACAGTCTAGATAGGCCCATGCGGCTTCTGAATTATTATTCTTATTTATTAATTATAATGGATTGACTGGGACATTCTAGAGGGGCCAATGCGACTTTTTAATTATTATTCTTAATTATTAATTATTGTTGGTTGACTGGGACAGTCTAGGTAGGCCCATGTGGCTTCTTAATTATAATTACTATTCATTAATTAAATTAATTATTATTAAAAATTATTCTTAATTCTTAATTTTTACGAGTTGAATGGGACACTCTAGATTGGATTCTGCGTCTTCTTACTATATATATATATATATATATATATATATATATATATATATATATATATATATATATATATATATCTCTTCTCTCTATATATATATCTATATATATATATATATATATATAATATTGGATTACTGGGACAGATGGCTGAATAAGAATTCATCCTCTAACTCGTTTAATATGTCCAACTATAACTTATTTCATAATTTCCGTCTAAAGGGTGGAGTATGTGCCTATGTTAACATCAACACTCCTGTAACACGTCTCGAGAATCTCTCTCCTAACTGTGGCAATATCTTTTTCTTCCTTCTACACAATAAATCTTGTGCTTCTTTACTGTTCTCTAATAGAACAGATTTTCTTTTAGTATTCATTACTTCTCACGAGGCAAATACATCTTCTCATCCAAATACTCTGGTCCTCTATTTTGGAGATTTCAATGTACAGTAGGACACTGCATGGTAGGGTTCCTCTCATACCGAGGAGTTTAGGTGGGAGGAGGCCGAATCGGTAGCAATCTGGAGCAACTAATTAAAGAACCCACACACATTTCGGATCGTCCCAACCAATTCTGGAACACTTGACCCATGCTTCTCCACTAGTCCTTCTATAAATACACCACCTTCGCTCCTATTGGTAAATCTGACCACAACCTTATATCTCTTAATTTTAATACTTTCTCTCCAACAGCTCCATCCTGCCCTACTCGTTTTTTCTGGCACTTTGATCAGGCCGATTGCGTTGCTTCTACGCTAACTATAATTGGAGTGACTGCTTTGTCTCTGGTGACGCTTCAACTTCTGCCGATAAGGTGGGAGCTGTAATCGTTGATGGGATGAGTAGGTTTATTCCTTCTTCGACTAAATCTTTCTCTCCTCATAATCCATGGTTCGATCGTGCTTGTTCTCTGGCCATCCAGGCTAGAGACAGTGCGTGGGGAGAAAAATTCTCGTTCTCCTATCACTCTTGCTAATTTTCATTCTGCTAGAAATCGTTGCAGGGATACTCTTCGACGAGCAAAGCAGGCTTTCATCAAACGAAAGTGCGCTAACCTCCTTGGTTCTCCTACTGACAAATCTTTCTGGCCTCTTGCCAAAAACATCTCTAACAACTTCTGTAAATCTGTCTTTCCTCCTCTTATTCGCTCTGATGGTTTTCTGTTGCTAATTCTCCAACTGAAAAGGCCAATCTCTTCGGCCTCCTATTTTCCTCTAACTCAACCCTGGACGATTCTGGCATTCCTCCTCCTCCTTCTTCTCCTCTCAGGTGTCCTATGCCTTTGCCTGTGATTACATTCGATCAGGTGCATGGGCTCCTGAAATCTACGAACGTTAGGAAGGCGGGTGGCCCGGATGGCATTCCTCCCCGAGTTTTGAGGGAGTGTGCTTCCGTGCTATCCCGCCCCTCGTTCAACTATATTCTCTATGTCTCAATACTAGCATTTTATAATTATAACCAATATTGGTCCAACCTATTCCGAAAAAGGAAGCCGCTCTGATCCTTCTAACTATCGCCCTATAGCTCTTACTTGTATTCTATCTAAGATCTTTGAAACTCTTCTCAACTCTCATTTCTTAGATCTGCATCTGAGTCTCATTCACTTCTTCCCGATCGCCAGTACGGCTCGGCGCTCGAGGTCTACTGGCGATATACTCCTATCTTACTGATATATGGTTTTAGCCCTTAGGAACTACGGAAAGACTTGGGTGGTGGCGCTTGACATATCCAAAGCATTTGACCGGGTATGGCACGGAAAACTGCTCTGTCCCTTCGTTTGAGTTTTCCTCCTCTTTGCTTACTTATGTCTAGCTTTCTTTCAAATCGCTCAATATCAGCTGTTGTTGATGGGGCGACTTCTTCTTCCTTTTCTGTCAATAGTGGTGTTCCTCAGGGTTCTGTCTTATCTCCTACTTTTTCCTACTTTTCATTAATGATCTTCTCACCTGCACATCTAACTCTATTCACTCATTTGCCGATGACTCGACCCTTCATTCTTCAACTCATTTCAATTCTGCTCCTTCTTTTACTTCTAGAATTGCTCTCGTCTTAATCTTTCCGATTCTATTCTCGCTGATCTGGATAGAATTTCCGGGTGGGGTCGTCTGAACCTTGTGAAAATTCAATTCTTTAAAAACTCAACTTCTACAAATCTCCCTCTCTAAGACACTTTCCTATCTCTTTCGACGGTTCTCTCGTCTCTCCTGTTGACAATATAAACATCCTTGGCCTTAACATAAACAAAAAAATGTCTTGGAAACCTCACATCACAACGGTTGGGGCCTCAAGGAAGCTGGGAGTTCTGTTTAGACTGCGAGACTTTTTCCCAGCAACAGTTACTCCAGTTATACAAGGGCTCATCCGCCCTTGTATGGAGTACTGCTCTCATATCTGGGGGGGCTCAGGTTTCACCCGGCTTTTGGATAGGGTCGAGTCAAAGGCAAAAAGACTTATCAACTGTCCTGTTCTTTCTAGTTCACTTGACCCTCTATCTTTGCGGCGCGATGTTGATGCTTTATCTCTTTTCTATAGGTACCGTAGCGGCAAGTGCTCGCAACAACTTACACGCGTGAAATTACAATTAAGACGCCCTCGTAGCACAAGGGGTGCTGTGTCGGCACATGAGTTTTGTGTTGATATCAGCAACTCCAGACTAGTTCGCTGCGGTGCCTCCTTCTTTCCTGCCACCTCTGTTCTGTGGAATTCTCTTCCATCTTCTGTGTTTCCTACTCAATTTAATCTCCCTCACTTTAAAGTCTGTGTCTGTGCTCATCTGCGTAATTTGCGTTAGAATTTTTGTTTTTTTTAACACCCCCCCCGTAAAAAGGGCATTGCCCGTGAGCGGGTGGTAAAAACTCTAAAAAAAAAAAAAAATATATATATATATATATATATATATATATATATATATATATATATATATATATATATATATATATATATATATTATATATATATATATATATATATATATATATATATATATATATATATATATATATATATATATATATATATATATATATATATATATATATATATAATAAAAAATCAAAAAAAAAAAAAATCAAAAAATTAAAAAAAATCAAAAAAATCAATAAAATCAAAAATTGATTTTTTTCTAAAAAAATCAAAAAAATCCCCAACCCTGGTTTGAAGATATTAGAGTTCTATATTTAAGGCGTTTTCGATTTTGCACTTTTGCTAACGAAATTTAGGAAAATGCTAAAGTTGCGTTCCATTTTGTCAAATTTAGCACAAATTTAGGAAAATGCTAACCAAACGTAAGGAATTTCCTAAATTCTGTAAGGTTGCTATTTCCCGTGCTTACCGAATTTAAGGAAAATGCTAACGAACAAATGTAAACAAACAAGATGGCGGCGTAGTAGGTCGTTGATTTGATGAATGTTTCATTCATGAAATTAGCTTTAAATCTAATTTCTTCCAAATCGATAAACTCCATCACAATAGTTGATCAATTATTTGTAATAAAAACCATTTGTTATTTTTTTTTATTTTTTGTTTATTCCAAAACCACGTGCTCCATCAGAACAGCTGATCAAAAATATTTGTAAACAATCGTTCGATTATGCCCGAAATTCGTGCTAAAACTGGATTAGCATTTCTTATCGAGCGTTAGCACAAATGCAAAATGGAAAACGGCTTAACATGTTTGACAAAATATACTGAAAAGGGGGGGGGAATTTTTCCAATTGGTGGAAAAGTTTGTAAAAATGTAAAATGATAACTATAGGATAAACTTCTATAGATAAGTTTGTGGTTTATTTGTTCTATTTTATTTTATATATTTAGGGTTGAAGGGGACAATTCATTATTGTCCTGCAAGATCAGGGTCGATTTAGATCATCTATACATTTTGCCTTGTTTGGAATAAAGTGAACTGAGAAGCAACCTGGGAGTTGAAAAGGAACTTCCTTTGTATAGGCCTACTTTGATGAGTTTTATCATCAAAGTAGGCCTATACAAAGAATTATGAAATAAATTTTAATTTAACTATTTATTGGTCGTTATATAAAAATAAAAAGATATTTTGTTGTCCTATTTTAAAGGAATATTTTGTTCATATTTTTAATTTCATATTTGCTTGATATAGAGTTTCACATATAAACATGTTTAGTGCATTTCAGAATCAGGGCTTTCTTATTTCGCCAACCACAAGTGCAAAATCATTAGGACAATAATAAATGGTAATCTATATACTAGTAGTATATTAAAATATTTAAACATTAAATTATATTATTAATGTTTTTTCTTCGCAATATTATAAAAAATATGGCAAAATAGATAACTGGTAGGTTCTATTGAGGAGTTAGGTGTGTGTGTGTGTGTGTGTGTGTGTGTGTGTGTGTGTGTGTGTGTGTGGCGTGTGTGTGTGTGTGTGTGTGTGTGAAGGTGTGTTTGTGGCGAAGGTGTGTGCATTATTATATATATATATATATATATATATATATATATATATATATATATATATATATATATATATATATATATATATATATATATATATATATATATATATATATATATCAACCTGTATTTACCCACTTCTTCACCTAAATGATATTTCCAGCATGGACTGTCTTAAACTTTAGTTTATTAATTTGCTTTTTGTAGTTGGTCTAATTTTTGTCCAGTTCTGATATAGTTCACTTGCTATATGACCTTGCTTATCTTCATATCTATTGTTGACTATAATAATAATAATAATAATAATAATAATAATAATAATAATAATAATAATAATAATAATAATAATAATAATAATAATAATAATAATAATAATAATAATAATAATAATAATAATAATAATAATAATAACAATAACAATAACAACAACAACAACAACAACAACAACAACAACAACAACAACAACAACAACAACAACAATAATAACAATAATAACAATAATAACAATAATAACAATAATAACAATAATAATAATAATAATAATAATAATAATAATAATAATAATAATAATAATAATAATAATAATAATAATAATAATAATAATAATAAAGAAAATTTTACAAGATTGTTCAATTGTAATTACAAAATATTATTATTATTTTTAACTATAGGTTAATTTTGCTTGGGATCTTATTCAAATAATTTTTTTTTGCCCCTACGTGTTATTCCAAGCACATATTTTTATATTTCTTTGGGTTGATCACTTGTTCTCTGGTCTAAGGTCCAAGCATAGTGTATTGTGTGGTCCAAGTTTCGCAGACATACGTTATTGCAGATAAGAGGTAACACACACACACAGTTCAAAAACACATTCTCTTTAAACAGTGAGGAAATTTACTTTAATTTACTTTAATATGTTTAATCTCTCATAATGCTCTAACTTTCTTCATTTTATTTAGGGATTGAGATCTCATTTGTCTGATTTCAAATTGAAGAAATAAATTGTCCATGACAAGTGTAGTTATGAACTTGTTCTGCAGGGAAGTTGTTGACCAATTTGTACTTATCGAATGAACAATTGTTTCGTTTAGAGATTCTATTAATTTCATAATTTAAGATTTTAACAATTCTAAAATTCATTCATAGGTTGATTGGATACTTCGGAACTTCGGAGAGACTCCAACGAATCTGCTCCGGGCTCCGAGCGTTTGAGCTCTCCGGAGCTATAAGGACCACTTCGATATTTTAACTCCGGCTCCTCGGAGTTGAAAGAAAAATTGCAGTAGCTCCGCTCCAGCTCCGGCCCCCGGAGACAGCTCCGGAGTAGGTGCCGACCGATCCATATATATATATATATATATATATATATATATATATATATATATATATATATATATATATATATATATATATATATATATATATATATATATATCTCTATATAAATATATATATATATATATATATATATATATATATATATATATAAGTTACTTAACGGCCACGGTAATACAGAAAATTAGTAAATGTACTTACTGTATAAAAAGCTAAAGTTTAGTGAAATTAAAAATTTTAGGACGAAATAGAAAACTATTTAAAGCAAATATTTTTTATTGCTTGTTTTGGATCTAGTTTGCTGCGCGACATTCTTAATTGAATAAAATGTATTGAAAGTTAATGTGTTGAGCGGTCAAACGTAAAAGAAAAAAGAAAATGATTTTTTAAGGGTAACTAAACCTTTTTTTTTTTTAAAGCAGAAATTAAATTTTCTTTCGTAGGGGTGACCCACAGGCCTAACCTGACTTAACATAACCAACCTCATTTCACCCCTTGAAGATAGGAAAAAGAAATAAAAAATTTCATTTCGCCCCTAAATCATCTATGTATCCTAAGTATCATAGAGGTTACCAACGAATTTTTTTTTTGATCCGACCTCTCGTTCCGTGTGGCGTTAAGTAACTTTGTTTATATATATATATATATATATATATATATATATATATATATATATATATATATATATATATATATATATATATATATATATATATATATATATATATTATATAAATATAAAATATAGATAAACTATATATATATATATATATATATATATATATATATATATATATATATATATATATATATATATATATATATAATCAGAGGAATAGGTAAATTACAGAAAAAAAATATCTTAATGATTGCTATTATACCACATACTATTTTCGTTATCTTGATTCTAGACAATCCTTTTCGTCATGCAAATAATATAATGAAGAAATACTTTTTTTTATTGTTGAATGTTATTTTTTTCCTACAACTCTCTCCCTCTCTCGTCTCTATTTGTTACAATATTGATTTCCACTTGCGTCTGTCATGGAAAAACCTGTTTGAATTTGCTAACACAATTTACTACCTCTATTTTTTTTATGACTTCCCTTTGCAATAAATTATTATAATAAAACATGTAATTGAAATAAACTTTCGATTTTAAAATCTTTATTACCAAAACATAATGCCAATGAATAAAATTTTATTAGTTATTGTGAGGTCATCGTACGTCTGGCAGCTCCCCTCGAAGGCTTGCAGCAGAGTACTATAGGATGGGTTTGGATTGGTGTGCATTTTTAGCTAAGGGGATTTAATCAATGATTATACACGATGGATTTGTATTTTAAAATGTTATGAAAGTAAATGGAGTTATTGGTTAAAAAAATTATATAATAATGTGCTTGTGGTGATAACAGATTAGAAGGATTCTGAATTAAGAAGCTGAGAGAAATGTCTGGTAAGCCTTTCTCTCCCCTTTATATATATATATATATATATATATATATATATATATATATATATATATATATATATATATATATATATATATATATATATATATATATATATATATATATATATATATATATATATATATATATATATATATATCAATAGTAACGTTAAAAAAAAATATATTATATTGTTGTTACCCAAAATATTAAATAATACCAAAGTATTAATTTATCTGCTGCATTGACGGTAGTATTTGTTTTAGTAAATTGGTACTTAAATTACTGTAATTACTACCATTACTGACCATAACAAGATAACCAGTTCTGATACTGTAGCCGACTAGCCGTAGCGTTTGTAATAATAATAATAATAATAATAATAATAATAATAATAATAATAATAATAATAATAATAATAATAATAATAATAATAATAATAATAATAATAATAATAATAATAATAATAATAATAGCCAGATATATGTTTTGCTATTCAAGAATACCTTTTAAAGCCCTCTTTTAACAGCTCCATTCTCTCTTAATTGAAAGCTTCTTTTCATTTTATTCATTTTTCATCTTAATATATTTAT
>JABUQX010147685.1:10000-41687 GCA_015478945.1 Trachelipus rathkii
TGGTTTAATAAAGGATATATATATATATATATATATATATATATATATATATATATAATTCAAATTCAAAATATATATATATATATATATATATATATATATATATATATATATATATATATATATATATATATATATATATATATATATATATATATATATAGAGAAATCTTTACAGTATTTGTAGCTCCGAATTTTTATAGATGCTTTGTAATGTGTAAGTTACATTATAAAAATAAAGTCAATAAAAAAGTATTGCTTAAATATTTGATCGATTCTCATGGGCCACATATTAACCCTTTTGAAGACTAGATTTGACCCTCGTCCCCTCTTTAATTTATCTGCCCTTTCTTTAGATATACAATTAATCTGTTTTCAGGTACAGTGGATGCTGCCCATCCTTTCCATTTGCATGGTTACAGTTTCGCAGTCTTGGGAATGGAAAAAATTGGGGATATAATTAACCTTGCGGACGTAAGTAAAAAAATTGATCTTATTCTTTATACGAAAAGAAGGTGTGGTGCAGCAAAAGAGTTACTGATTTTTCTTTTTGATTCTTAAAAAATGTTTGTTTGATAATTTAATTGAGTGTTGGTAAATTATTCAATTATCTCTTAAACTCAATTCAAATCCTAGACTGTATCCATTTCGTAGCTTTATTAAATCCCGGGGCGCAAAAAAAAAAAAAAAATTAAGCTTCGTAAAGTTGGTAAACCTGGAAAATGTATTTTAAGATTAACAAAAAAGACAAAAAAAGAAATTGTTCTACCTTTTTTTGAGCCTTCATGAAGCATAAAAATGATAAACTTGGAATTTATTTCGTCTTAAATTAATTTAACTTGTAAAGTTTGAAGTGACAGATTTAAGAACCACTGTTTACTTTTGGTCAACGAATACCACAACAGCATTGGGTCTACATCTACTTTGTATGTGAACCGCCCATGACTCACATTCTTCCGGCAACACCATTTTAAAAAATTAAACCAGTTGTATTTTCAAAGAACGACGAGCTAATAGTATCTCAACCATGTAATGAAATAATTTTGGATAGGATTACCCAACCATTCCAAGTACTAATTTTTTATTATCCAGGGTTTAATATAAATGCCCATTTCTGTACTCTTTGTATATATATACTATTCTAGCATATATATATATATATATATACTATACACATATACTATATATATCTTATAATAAATATATATATATATATACTATACACCACATATATAACTCTTTACTTTCTATACACTTTGCCTATATATAACTATATATGCTTTATATATTTATAAGGTTACATTCTGGCCGCACTCATGATTTTGCCTATGTTTAAAATCGATTGTATGATCTTTTTACGTGTTGCTGGCCAATTTGCATTCTATATAAATATTAAGGCATATACTTGGCGACAATTTTAACCATTTTAAGGCTAAGCCGTACAAGTAAGACGTTCTTTTATTGGTGTCCAAAGTTACATTTGAACATTTATTTAGTGACTTTTAAATATTAAATTATGTGATTTCATACATATTTGTAATGACAATGCACTTAACAGCATTTTGAGCAAAATAGTTAAATTAAATTCTATTCTAATGAAGAAATATTCAAACTAACAACAAGGCCCAAGTAAATGACTATCTTATACTCTACGTCAAAATTATATTACGTATTACAATTTTACTATACATATGTATATGTAGTAACCTTTTATATATATACTAATAATATATATCTTCTTTCTTTGCTATACACCATAACCTTTTTGTCCTACGCCATATGTATATGCTCTTCTTTCTCTTTCACTGCTCATATAATATAATAACATACATCTTTTATATACCTATAACCTGCTATCCATATACAGTTATACAGTGACTGTCATGCATTATACAGATTAGGGCTGCCATACATTTATAAGGTTAAGAGGATTACCATTACATTTGCAACTTTGCAGAAAGTTGATTAGATAGGTTGTTAGGTATTGTTAGATTAGTTACAGTTATATCTTTAAATTATATTTTACGTCAAATCAAACATTCCGAAACGTGGAAGATCAAACCTTGATATTGGGTATTTTGTCATACTATATATATATATATATATATATATATATATATATATATATATATATATATATATATAACTATATATATACTAACTATATATATATACTACCATATATATACTATATATATCTATACTACTATATATATCTATATATATATATATATATATATAATAATATATATATATATATATATATATATATACATATATAATATAAATATATATAATATTTAATATAATAATAATAATATATATATATATTTATATATAATAATAATAATAATAATATGTATAATATATATATATAATAATAATATACTATAATTATGAATCTAATGTAAACGCTCGCCATATTACATAATATATACACTTTAAGCATGTATATATACTATATAATAATTTGTATATTATTCCTTTGTATTATTACTGTACGATATGATGTAATACTACTATGTAATATATATATATTGATATCGATATCTCATTTGAGCTGGAATGTAAACATTTACCATGTAATATATATATGTAATATATATATATTTTATATAATATATATGTAATATAATAACATCTTTATATACTATATATAACTATATGTAATAATAATAATATATATATCAATAATAATAATAACATATATATGGCTGGACGTTCATTAACAGATCATGACTTTAGGAAATATTATTGCCACACATTGAATTGAATATAGATTTTCAAATCCAAAATTTTACTTATATGAAAAGGTATTATGTAATAGTAAGGATTAACAGAAATAAATGAATGATAAAAACAATTAATATATATACATTGAAAAATCTATCGAACATCTTGTCTTAATGCAGTTCATTTGTAAGATATACAGAATCATATATGATGTCATTTTCATTTATTTCCAAAGGTACGATGCCTGAAGTGAATTAAATATATATATATATATATATATATATATATATATATATGTATATATAATAATATTATTAATATGTAATATATGTAACATAATAATAATAATAATAATAATAATAATAATATATATATATAATAATAATAATAATATAATAATATAATATATATAATATAATAATATACTAACTAATAACATATAATATAATAATATATATATATATTGTATGTGTAATAATAATAATAATAATAATAATAATATAATATATGTAATAATAATAATAATAACTAATATCTTACAATATATAATATATAATAATAATAATACTAATATTTAATAATAATAATAATAATAATAATATAATAATAATAATATAATAATAATATGTATATCGGAGGTGAGCACCCAACTCATTTAAAGTGATCCATGGCACCTCCACGAGGAAAACGTAGTCCATAGCGCTCCTCACCTATTCAGACCATCAAACATCCGCTATCGCAAGTCCGCATTTGAAAATTGTTATGCACGTCTTCTGACAATAATGTGCGACTTCACAAAGGTTTTAATATTAAACACTAAATAGTTCAGTATACAAAAAAATTATTTTAATAAGAAAATTGAATGAGTATTTACAAAATCTCAAATTTCCCTCTTCCTCCTCAATGTCTTCTTCAAAGACAAGAAATCCATATTACCTTTCAAAAGATTAGCTGCTCAAATTAAGAAGCGTTGGTGTGTACCTCTTTTGCCACTCAAAATATCCTACAAATGCTAAATATTCTTTCTACAGCAACAGAATTAAGAAAGGTGTATTATATTTTATAGGCAATTTCAGCCAAATTCTACCCCATGCTGAAAGGAAAGATCTGTCCTTAGTGGGGAGGAGTACGGGCATGGATTCGCTTCCAACTGTAGCCCACATTGCTAATTTAAGGTCCTCACCAAAATCATTCTGCCCTTCTGAAATACTTTGACCACCCTGTCCACCCATGGAAGGTCTATTTCGTCGAACACTAATCCATGAAGCCTCGTCTGCAGGGTCATTCTTGCTATTACGTATCTGAGCTCATTAACTATATATATAATAATAACATATATATATGTATGTATATTATATATATATGTATATATGTATAATAATAATAATATATAATAATATATATATATATATAATATATATAATATATATATAACTATCTATATATATAATAATAATATATATATATGTATATATGTAATATGAAGTAAAATAATATGTAATAATAATATAATATATAAT
This sequence comes from Trachelipus rathkii, assembly GCA_015478945.1. Taxonomy (NCBI): domain Eukaryota; kingdom Metazoa; phylum Arthropoda; class Malacostraca; order Isopoda; family Trachelipodidae; genus Trachelipus; species Trachelipus rathkii. The sequence continues at coordinate 14,254 of JABUQX010147685.1, forward strand.
AACAATAATAATAATAATAATAATATATAATAATATAATATATATATGTAATATATGTAATAATATGTAATAATAATAACACACATATATATAATAATAATAATAACTAATAATAATATATAATATATATATAAGTTATGTATGTATATAATAATAATATATATTACATATAATAATAATATAATATATATATACAGTAATAACATAATAATATTATGTATAAATAATAATAATAATAATATAATACATATATTGGTAATCGGCATCCACAGTATATATATAATATATATAATAATCCTACTAGTCGTAATAATAATAATAATAATATGCACTAATAATTGTAATATTTATTGTAATAATATATAGGCTATAATAATATATATATAATATAATAATAATAATAATATATATATATATTTTGTTATTAATATATATGTATATATATAATAATAATAATATATATATATATATAATAATAATAATAATATATGTATAATAATAATAATATATAATAATAATATAATAATAATAATATAATATATAATACAAATATAATATACTATAATAATAGTACTAATATAAAGAAGATGTAATAATAATAATAATACTATAATAATAATATATAACTAATAATAATAATAATATAATAATAATAATATAATAATAATATATATATATATATATATATATATATATATATATATATATATATATATATAATAACTAATATAATAATATATATATATTAATCAATTCTTGTAAAAGCCCGTATAATATATATATATACTATATATATTTGTAACATATATAATATGTATATATATGTAATAATAATAATAACTAATAATAACATATATTAATAACCTTCATGTATATATCTTCTTTAATACTGTATATATAACTATAACTGTATACTATATATATATATATATATATATATCAACATTTTGGGTTTACACATGAATTGATTTAGATAGTATTGCCTAGTTATTACACGTAACCATATCAATTAATTAAAGATTCTATAGATGAGGTATATCAATAGCCATTTAGTCTAAAACCAATTTAAATCTTATTTATTATAAATGGTACCATTAAAAGAGGTTGAGATTGGTTTTGGAAGTTTATTATTAAAAAGCAATAAGTCTTAGACTAAAAGTATAATTAGTTATAAAATTAAAATCAAAATTATATTTCTTTATTATAATAACAATAAGTCTTATTATTAATAAGTAAACTACTACTTTCATTTTCCAAAAGGTGCAGTTAAGAGCTGGAAACTTTTTTTTGATCCACTGTGACGTGCAAGTCCGCTAATTTCCTGACGACTCCGCATCTCCGCTAGTCCGCACCTATTCTGGTAGTCCGCGCGGATTTGGATAAGAGCTAGGAAGTGCCACCTCTGAGTGTAATAATATGTAATAATAATATGTATATATATATATATAATAATAATATATATAATAATAACATATATATAACTAATAATAATAATATATATATATAATATAATATATATATATTCTAATAATAATATATACATATAATATATATACAATATGACTTCAGTAGAGGTTCGAACCGACAGGAACATAGTTGGGACATTAACTGAGGAGGGCCGGAGGGAACCACGCACCCAAATACCAAAGAGCAGGGTTCCAGAGCCTCCCCAGAGGAGTAGTCCTACCCTGTCGTTCTCTGGAAGGCCGAGAGACCCCCTGACTCCTGCCATCTCTGTAGTCAACCCTTAGGTACTCTTTAGTTTGCTAAAAACACCACCCAAGTGACCCAACATTAAGAGGCCTTCCCAACATGTAAAGGTTACATTCTATTAAATAAGTTTAGTACTATTCATTTTTATTCTAACTTTTTACAAATCAGTTTTTTAAAGTGTTTCATTACTAAAATCTTACACTGATTCAAAATGTATTTCTCCTTTTTTTACTGTATCATAATAGTTTTTTAATTATAGACGGCTAAAAGGCTGACCTATATTTAATACAATAACCAATATATATATAACTATATATATATATATATATATATATATATATATCTTTCTCTTTCTTTATCTACTCTCTCTATATCTTTATATATATATACTCTATATATATATATCAGTAACTTGACTCTTCGACCGAAACTTGCGGGACTTCCAGGAGTAATATGTATATGTATTATTTATATGTGTAATATATATATATAATATATATTAATATATATATATATGTAATAATATATAATATATATATATATATATAATAATATAATATATGTAAATAATAATATATAATAATAATAATAATATATATAATAATAATAATAATATGTATATGTAATAATAATAATAATAATAATAATAATATATATATAATAATAATAATAATAATATATATATATCTTTATATGATAATAATAATACATATATATATAATAATAATAATAATAATAATAATAATATAATAATATATACTAATAATAATAATATATATATATATATATATATATATATATATATATATATATATAACCGTAAATAAATACATTAAAGTCTGCTATTCAACGCGGAGGTATAATAATTAATAAAGATTTTCGTAATTTCTGTAAAATTCATACATGACAATTTCTTCTTGACTACTATAACCACCATTAATTGGTTAAAGACTGTATAATATAATTTTAACATACAGCTTGTCAATTTATATATATTAATAATAATTAAATTTCATAAAGCTAAAAATCACATGAAAACCAGGACAAAACAAATATATTTCAAATCTTGAACAAAAATAAAGCAGGTTATAACGCTCCGCTCCAAAGCTGGTGGCGCCAAACTCAAATCTTATTCAACTTACATAAACCCGAAAACACTTACGTAACCTGCAGTTAAAATGTTGCAAAACAATGGCAGACCAGGATAACTCGTACCCACGAGCTGATACCAACCCTACAATAATTTAAAACCGGAGGAAGTTTCTCTTTAACAACCCATAGTTCTACCATACCTGTCCGTCCGGCAATTATACCTTTTTCAAGAGTCAAATGCTACTCTCCTTTTAATCCTGCAGTGATCCAAAAAACCTTGCAAACCAGTCTTTCTCAGCATGGTTTTCCATAATTTAACATATCACAAAATCACGTATGCATTCTTAATGTTATTAACAACACAGTTTCATCATGAGGAAGGATGGCTATCTACCTTGCAGTTTAAAACTAACTAGACCGATTGACAGGGTGATAAATACAGCCTCTAATCACACACTTAAAATCTTTACGATGCTGGGCATCTTTTGAAGTCCCTCAATCAGGACTTTCGCTAACACTTCTATTTACGCCTGTGGCAGTCGGTCTCTCAATATAGTGATTTTAATTTATAATATCTCTCTCTCTCTCTCTCTCTCTCTCTCTTTCTCTACTTCTCTATCTCTCTCTCTCTCTCTCTCTCTCTCTCTCTCTCTCTCTCTCTAAATATATAATATATATATATATATATATATATATATATATATATATATGTATATATATATATATATATATATATATATATATATATATATATATATATATATATATATATATATATATATATATACTATATATATATATATATATATATTAAAATAAGGAAAATATAGGTAATACTAAATTATATTTTCTTTATTTTCACTCTACTTATGACTGAGTTGCCAAATTTGGGAGTTATTTTATGACGTGTTCGAGAGGAGGCTTTTTGGAAAAATCCTCAAAATAGACAAAATAAGAATAAGGTTTCTTTTACGTTACCATGACAACCAGTGTTTTGGAAGCATTATAATTATGCTTTCTTGGAGGCACAAATCAAAATTCCTCCAGTCAATGATCCTTATATGAAAAATAATGTTTCGCAAGAGAATAAATGATCTTAATGTAAGATCATAAGCCCTCTGGGGTAAGATTTTAATCCAGTATTTTAAAATTACTAAGAAAAACTAATAATTTAGTTAATTTTATTACATTAGTTACTTTTATTTTTTTTAGAGGAGGCCCTCTGTGGCTTTAAATAATTCGCCTAAATATATGTATATATATATACTATATATAATAATAATAACTACCTATATATATTCTATATATATATATATATATAATATAATAACTACTAATAATAATAACTACAATAATATATAATATATATATATATAGTCAGCATTCCATTAGCCAAATCATATGTATCTTAAAAACTATTTAATGCTACAGTAAAACAGAATACATTTTTGGAATCAGCGTAAAATATTTGTTAGTACTGAAACACTTTAAAAAAAAAAAAAGCGATTTTAAAAAAGTTAATAAAATGTAGAATAGTAATTTTAAACTTATTTTAATTAACATGTGTATACGTTGCCCTTTAAATGGAGTGTTAAAACAAAGAATACCATAAGGGCTTCTGGCACCGATGGCAGAGGTCAGTCTCTCAAACTTCCGGGGGACGCTGAGGTAGGACTATTCCCCCCTCAGGAGGGTCTCAGTTTAACTCTTTGGTATTTAGTGTGGGGTTCTCGCCCCCTCCCCTACGGGTATGCAAACATCCTATATGTTCCCCCGTCGGCTCGAACTCTAAATTGTGCCGTATATATATATATTTTTTTTTTTTTTTTACGGTTATCGCCACCACCACTCACACGAAGGCTGACCTGCTATTCAAGGAGGGGGTGTAGCACGCCTCACAAGTACACAACTAACGCAAATTACACAGATGAGCATAGCAGACGCAGGCTTTAAAGTGCGGAGATTAAATTCAGCAGAAACACAGAGAGATGGAAGAGGGAATTCCACCTAGACAAATTGGCTGGAAAGAGAAGAGGAAGCACCGCGGCAGACTGAGCCTTGAGTTTTTAATATCCACACAAAACTCATTGCGCAGACACAGCACCTTTTATATATATATATATATATATATATATATATATATATATATATATATAATATACACATATATATATACCTATATATATATATATATATATATATATATATAATATAACTATATATATATATATGTATATATATGTATATATATATATATTTATATATATAACATATAATATATATATATATAAGTATTTAATTTTATTGCGTGAAGTTTAGCGATTTCAGACCCCGTTACAAATTTCAGACCTCGTTATAATGAACTGATTTAACACAAACTTATATTAGTTATTAACCCCTTACTCATTTTATTACATTAATTGTATAACCTTTAATAATACTTTTTTCATAGCTAGATTTTACGCTATTTCCGAAAATGTTTCTTTTACTGTAGCATTAATAGTTTTTAAGATACCTACATATGACGGCTAATGGAAACGCTATTACTATATATATATATATATATATATATATATATATATACTATATATGTATATATATATATATATATATATATATATAATATATATATATATATATATATATCTTCTTCTCTCTATATGCTCTTAAGAATTATTTCAAGGGCAACATTTTCATTTCTTCTATTATGGCAATACTTTCAGACAGGTTAAAAATTAAATTTAAAAGAGCTAATGACTATGAAACGTTATGAACGCCTGACATTCTTTAAATTGACGATACTATATTATTACATGACGTAACTACGATATTTTTTTATGGCTGTTATACATTATCATTATGACTGTTTACTATATGTGACATTGTTACTTTGAAGTTTTTCTTATTATTTTGAAAAATGTTTTATTAACATTATTATTATTATTTAACTTTAGTATGTTTTTAATTTTTCTGTTCTTGTATTTTTAAAATTTTCATTTAATTAAAGGATCTGAGTCAAATTTTTCGGGAATATTTTATTTTAAAAAAAATCCACTTTAGACCCTCAGAACAGAAGGAGGGGCATCCTGCGTCTTACACGAGACAGGGGATGATATAGAGGAGGACCAGAAAGGCCCCTATCGATCAAAGAATAAAAATACACTAAAGAACTAAAAAATATCAATTTATCATATATGTATATAATAACAATAATAATAGCAATAACTTTAATAATAATATATATATTATAATAATATATAATAACTAATATGTAATAACTACTATTTATATATATATATATATATATATATATAATAATAATATATATAACATATAGTATAATATAATAATATATATATATATATAAAGAACAAAGTTATAACATTTTTAAAGAAGCTTCACAGTTTTTCAATTTGGTTCTAATTAAGAAAAACTCGTCGAATATGTTTAATACTTAGAAAGCCTCACTGGGCTATCTAGACAACTTCACTCCTATTCTTATCCTCAAAGCTTTTACACCCTCGTTGCTTTACACGTTGCGCCCTCTCCAGCATATCTATATCTTTTTTCTAATAAGGGTGCTAAAATTGTAGACAATATTCAAATACTGGCCTAACATATTACTATTATACGACATTATACAAAAGGAAACAATATATATAATTAGTCTGCATCTGGCATATATATATATATATGTAATAACTTTATATAATAATAATATATATATAATATATATATATATATATATATGTATATATATATATTCTTCTTTCTTTCTTGTAATAATAATAACCTTAATATATATATATATATATATATATATATAATAATAATAATAACAATAATAATATATATATATATATGTATAATAACCAATAATATACATATATATAATAATATATATATATATTATTAGTGGGACGATTAATCGTCATCGTCATGGCATATTTTTTTCTCAATCGTCATAATGGAAATTTCTGATTATTTTGATTAAGTGAGGAAATATGAAACACTGAAACTGGAGAGAAAGATTGTTTCTACAACATTGTTGGGAGCTCTAGATTTAAAAATTACTATAATTTTGTATGGCTGTCCATTCTCACATATAGCTTTTCTACAAAATCTCAACTTGTTTGAAGATACTACTATATATTAAATTAGATAAAATATTAAGTTGAAATATAAGAGCATGAATGATTTTAATATTAGATAAATAAATCATTATTATTAATCAAGATAAATTATTAATATTATTAATGTATATTATTATTATTATTATTATTATTACATTCTTTATGTATTATTATTATGTGTGTATTATTATTATTATTATTTCTTATTATTATTATTATTATTATTATTATTATTATATAAAATTAAACAAAACCAAGATATTTATTAAGATAACAGGAAAACTTTCCATGTATTAATGCGGTTCTTAATATATTTACACATTTAAATAAGAATGAAGTAGACACAATTTAATTCTTCCTTATTTTAAATTTGTTAAGTAAAATAAATAAAAGAAATTTTAAAATATATACTTTTCAATTAATCGTCACAAATGTAATTTATGATAATTGTCATCGTCAAAAATTCTTAATCGTCCCATCGCTAATAATATGTAATAATATATATATATACTAATATATAATAATAATATATATGTAATAATATAAATAATAATAATAATAATAATATGTAATAATAATAATAATAATAATATTTATACTTTTTTCATAATATAATATAACAATATAATATCTTTATATCTCTATATATTATCTTATATATAATAATAATAATAATAATAACTATATATATATATATTATGGAAGGCCTCTAGCACTTAAAGTTTAATGGATTTTGAAATGAGGTCTATAAATCTAATTTATTAAGCCTTTTAATATCGACCATTTCCATTTTCCATTTTGCAAATTTACTTTTGAGAAGATAAATCGGATATATAGATCCAGAAGCCAAATTTTAGAAAAGAGGATGATATATCCACCCTAGGACGGGGGATTTAAAATACGACCCTTGTCCAAAATATTACATCGTCACCCTTTTTGGGTAAATTGCTAATTATATATGGTTTGAAGAAAGGAGTGAGTGATATATACTGCTGATTTTATAAGTTTCTCAAGTTTTGTCTTTATTGCATTTTGGCTTGGGAGGATAAGGCAAAACTCGATGTTTTCTGAAGTGGCAGCAAAAAAAATTGATTGTCATTTAAAGGAAAAATAATAATAATAATAATAATAATAATAATAATAATAATAATAATAATAATAATAATAATAATAATAATAATATAATAATAATAATAATAATAATAATAATAATAATAATAATAATAATAATAATAATAATAATAATAATAATAATAATAATAATAATAATAATAATAGTAATAATAATAATAATAATAAATTGATGATTTACAATCAATTAACAATAATAGTAAATTATTATTTTCGAATACGAGTTTTGGAATAGAAGTCATCCATCCCACATAGGATATGAACATTGGAAAATAGTGACAGTATAAGAAGTTATACTGGTATTTCAAAACTGTCCCAGTAAAACTAAAGTACATAATTTTCCAACCCATATACACACAAAACCTATTCAAGCAATTACACTTGTATGAATCAACAGCAAAGCTGACGTACTGCACCCAGGATTTTCAATATTTTACACAAAGTAAATGCTAATATATATAGCTAAATAGACCAACTACCACAAAAGCAAAAACTATAGCTAAAGTAAATACTAATTAATTAAACACAAAAAAAGTAATTAATAATAATATTGTCAAATTTATAGCATGTAGTTTAAGTAGTAAGGGGTGCACAACTGACGGATAAACCGGCGTCCGAGTTGCAACCGGATGTTGCAAATGTTGCAAGCAACATTTTGCAACATTTGGTTTTCAAGCAAACGTGTCAAGGTCAGGGTTTTACCAGGTCAGTGAGACCAGATTTAAGTTGGAAGACCGTTTCGGAGGTTTGGCCTAAAGAGGGGGCGCCCAGCCATATCTGGGGGCATTTTGAGTTCCTATAAAGGTTTAAATGATCCGGGAGATCATTTTTGATGGTTCCTATCGATTTATCGATGTTTTTTACCCCAAATTGACGTTTAAATTGTCTTTCTACGTGCTCTGGTTGGCTATCTACATTGAAAAATATAATCGAAAGAAAATAATTACTATAATTAACATTCGATTAATCGTGGTAGTTTGGTAGCCATTTGAGCGCCCGATGATTTTGATGATTTAGACTTATTGTATCGTTATGAAACTTGGTATTGTCTACTGGTGAGTTAAACTGATTACCACACACCGCCAGGTTTTGGTGACCATGCAGGTCACCTAAGTAGATGTTCTTGCTAGAAGCGAGGTCAAATTCGTCCTGAAAACCCATGTTAGGCTTAACGTATCGGGCTAAAATTTGGATGTGAGCTATATGATGACGTAATCTCGTCGTAGCGCTTCCCCCCTACAAATTAAATTGATTGTAGAAGACTGAAATTTGGAGAAAGGATTCGGATACGGAGTTGGAGAAGGATTCTGAGTCGGATTCAGGTTCAGAGTCCAGGGACCCCCCGGAGGTGGTCCCTAGTGAAAAAAGAAGAAGAAATGCACAGAGTGCAAAACAGAAGAAGAAAGGAAGATGGAGGAAGGAGTCGGAGAAGGAAGGAGTCTGAGTCGGCGGAGTCGGAGGAGTCAGGTCTGCACTGGCACCGGTGCTGGAGCCGGAGCGGTGCCGAGTTAATAAACATTCGTATAACAACAATGTTGGTATACTTATATATGTTATCGGGTCTGTAGATCTCGAATATGAGGGTTGTAAGTTCGTAAATAAATAGAATAATAAATAAATAAATAAATAAATATAAATAAATAAATAAATAAATAATAAATAAAAAAAATTAAAATTTTTTTTTAAAAATTAAAAAAAAATTAAAATAAAAAAATTAAAATATAAAATTTCTTATTCTTTTTATGTTTATAACTTACAAATTTACGTTTTTACATACCCTAAAGCAGTAAATCAGTAAATCAAACTGCCTTCCCCATCCCTTCTGCGATCTATTGATCTATTGATCTATTGATTCAAGTCATATTTTTTACTAAAATTGTCATGTTTTACATACCCAAAAGCAGTAAATCAGTAAATCAATGCTAAATCAAATTTACCATCCATCCTCCTGCCTTCCATGATCTATTGATCTATTGAAGTCTATTGATCTATTGATCTATTATTCAAGTCGCTTGTATTTTATAAATTGCGTTTTCACATACCCTAAAGCAGTAAATCAGTAAATCAAATACCATCCATGCTTCGTGATCTGATCTATTGATCTACTGATCTATTGTTTTCTAATGATTCAAATCATATTTTTACCAAAATTGTTATTTCACACCCTAAAGCAGTAAATCAGTAAATCAGTAAGTCGACTACTGCCCTCCCCATCCCTCCATACCATCCCCACCCTCCTACAATCTATTGATCTATTGATTCAAGTCATATTGCTATATAACATAACACAAAACCTTTTTATGCTTTACATGTTTCTTTAAGAATTACGTTTTACATGTACTCTAAAACAAATGAAAATGTAAATCAAACCCACCTTCCCCACCCTTTCACCCCACACATGATCTATTGATCTATTGATCTACCGATCTATTGATCTATTTTTCATATAACAACACAAAAATCTTTTTTTTGTTTTATTTGGCCTTCAAACACTTTTGTTTTACCAAATTTTCTGTACTTTTCATGTTTAAAAATTTTAGTACCTAAAGCAGTAAATCAGTAAATCAGTTAATCAGACTACCATCCAGCCAACCACTTCCTACCGCGGTCTATTGATCTATTGTTTCAGTCACATTTCGAGTATCATTATGGATAAATATAATATAAAAATGGTTTTTATACGCTGATCGATGAATATGCGCGCGTAACAGAATTTTCATCAACTAAAGCTAACGTAACATTACGTAGAACTAAGAAAATAATGTACATCGACAAACCTAACATCTAAACTTGAATAAATGGCTAAGAGTGTAAAAGTTCCACATAACACCAGTAAAGTAACTAACATTTGCATATAAAGCGTAACCTATTCATATTTTTCAAAAACTTTATCATATCTAACCTATTAACGTTTATTTGTAACATTGACACTAATATTTAACAAAAATTTATCATAGCATTGTCTAATTATCATACGGACCAACATGATAATTGCAAAGATAACAAAGTTTTGTATCAACTTTTTAACATAAAACATATAGTTACTAGACAAAATGTAATGTGTAATATTGTTTGCTGATTTTAAATCAGTAAATCAATCTAATCAAATCACCCTCCCTGCCCCTCCTCCCACTTCCTACCTACCGAGATCTGTGATCTATTCTTAGTCTATTGTTTCGTCACATTTCGCGCGTATCATTATGGTTAAATATAACGCCAAAACATTTGTGAGATTTTATACACTGATCAATGTGAAATAATATCCGCTAACGTACAAAGTTTTCACATCAATGAAGCTAACATTGCGTAACATGAACTGAAAATAATGTGCATCGACAAACCTAACACACCTACGCACGAATAAACTGGTAACATTAACCAAAAGTTCCAAACTTATCACCAGTAAAGTAACTAACATGCCTGCAAAGCGTAACCTATTCATACTTTCAAGCATTCTAACATTTTAACGTTAATTTTACATTGATACAGTAATAACTAACAAAATTTATCATAACCATGTCTAATTATCATACAGACCAACGAATAATTGCAAACATAACAAGTTTTTATCCAGACATAACATAAAAATAAGTTATTTGAATGAAATATCATAGTAAAAGTGTAATAGTTTACTGATTTTAAAACGTAATCTCTTAAATCAAACTCAAATCCCCTCCCTCCTCCATCTCACCTCCATGACCTTTTTGATCTATTGATCTATTTACTGATTCACATCACATTTCGAGTATCAACTTTCGGATAAACATAGTGCAAAATAAGTTCTTTATATACTAACCTGCATCGAATATACGCTAACGTAACAATGTTTTTCACATTAATAAACATAGAATTACCTAAACTAAGAAAATAATGTACAAAGAGCATAAAACCTAACAACTTTCGCTCTGAATAAACTATTAACACGATAGTAACAGAAGAAAGTTTCACTTAACACCAGTAGAGTAACTAACATATATTGTACAAAGGCAAAACCTGTTCATACTTTTTCAAGCAATGTATCTAACATATTAACGTTAATTTTTACATTGAAACAGTAATGATATTTGGCTAAATTTATCACGCCCTGTCTAGTTATCACGCGACACGGCTTATTGAATACTATGATATACTAACGCGTAACAAAGTTTTTAACATTAACATCCGTAATATTTGAAATTCATCGCAACCTTACCACAAATATCTTAAATCCCCACAACAGATAATCGAGAACTTTATAACAAAGTTTTAACCAACCATAACATAAAAATAACAAGATTTTATCCTGACACAACATAAAAATATGTTCTTTGAATAAAATATCAGAGTAGTAAAGTGTAATGGTTTACTGATTTTAAAGCAGTAAATCAGTAAATCAAACAACCCTACCACCCGTCCCTGCACTCCCCACCTCACCCTCCCTTCCATAATCTATTGATCTATTGATTCAAGTCATGTTTCGAGTATCATTTTGGATAAACATAACATAAAATAAGTTCTTTATATACTGACTAACGAATATATGCTAACGCAACAAGTTTTAGCATCAATAAAGCCTAACATATCGCATAACCTAAGACTAAAAAGAATATATTAACGCAACGACAAACCTAACATACCCTACTCACAATAATCGTTAACATTAACAAGTTTCCATAACAACAGTAAAGTAACTAACATCGCATACAGAACGTAATCTGTTCACGCTTTTTTTCAAACGTATCTGTAACATATCATTGATATTTTTACCTTAACATAGTAATATTTAACAAACATTTTACTTTATCATAACCTTACCTAATTATCATACAGACCAATGAATGTATGCAGGTAATAACAAAGTTTCACATCAATAAAGAAAGCTAACATATCATAACCTGAACTAAGAATATAATGCACAACGACAAACCTAACATTCCTCACGTACGAATAATCTGTTAACGTTCACAAAATTCCCTACTTATCAAAGGAACATTAAAGTATACTAACAGGACATATTACAATCTATCCCCACTTTTCCAGCATATCGTCAACAGTTAAAGCAGTATTATCTAACAAAATCCTGTAACCGAGTTACCCAATCTATCAAAGGAAGGTACCAGCATCTGAACTACGAATTGACACTACCTTCATCAAGAGAAGTGTTACTCATATCGAATATAACCATTTTGAACTATATGAATAAACGTAGACTTATTACGCAAGGAATTATCGTGTGTATAAACATGAAAGTATGTACCCTAATGATATTGAGTCGTACAGTGTAAGCCTACTCGATAACCGAAGGTATTGCGTAATGTCTCGAAAGGTAGGATAGGTTAAGTTTTAATCTTTGATAGATTGGTCACTTTGTTAATGAAAACTGTTTATTCGTAAGTTAGGCATGTTTTGTTGTTAGTTCCAATTAGCATTTATTGTTTTATCGGGGCAAAGCATTGAATGAAACACAGATACAAATACAAATAAAATGATGATTGTAGCACAATTCCATGTTAGATGCAAGTAACTTCTTTGTGGTTTCGCCACTTTGTTAAGGAATTTTGTTAGATAATATTGCTTTAACTGCTGATGATATGATTGAAAAGCTGGGCTAGTTAGTTTCCTGTGGCTGTGAGGGGTATCTTTGAGAACTTATTCCATAGTCAAATGTTAGTGTCTTATTCGTAGGTTCCAGATGTTAGTATCTATTGTAGGTTTTTCAGCCATTGTAAGTGTTAGATATGTAAGGCTATGTTTAATTTCTGTTACGTTTTGCTAAATATTATTACCCCCTTCTTGTAATTGTGAAATTAACACTACTTTGTTAGAGAAATGATAAGTTTCTAAATGAATATTGCACTATGTATTAACTTTGACGATAATGTTAGAAAACGTGAGCGCCAGAGTTGATTAAGTTTTGCTTTGCTGAGTAATGTTAGGTTTACCCGATTTTTTTGCTAATGTCTACGTTTGTTCATAGTTCAAATGATGTTATATTATTCGATATGAGTAACACTTTGATGAAGGTAGTGTCAATTCGTAGTTCGAGATGCTGGTATCTTTGATAAATTAGTCACTTTGTTAAAGGGATTTTGTTAAGATCGTAATACTTCACTTTACAGCTTTGTTGCTGATATGTTGGAAAAGTGGGAATATTAATTTGTATGTCCTGTGGCCTACTTTACCTTTGATAAAGTAGGGAATTTGTGAACGTTAACCGAATTATTCGTACGTGGCGATAGGTTAGGTTTGCCCGTTGTACAATATATATTCTTAGTTCAGGTTACAATATGTTAGCTTTATTGAAGAGCTTTTTGTTAACTTGGCATATATTCATTGGTCTGTATAATGGTTAGGTTAGGTTATGATAAATGTTTTGTTAAATATTATATGTTAAAACAAAGAAATCGGTGATATACAGTGATGAGGTTTGAAAAGTGAATAGATACGTTCTTATGCGATGTGTAGATTTGCACACTGTTAATAATGTAATGAACTTTCGCTAATGTGTTTGTTTATTGTCATGGAAGGAGAAGTATGTTAGGTTTGTCGTTATACATTATGTTCTTGCCGGATTCGGTATGATGTTGGCTTTATTGATGCTAAACTGTTGCTGCGTTAACACTATTCGTTGAATGATATATAAAAAGGCTTTATTTTTATGACTTGGATCGTAGATATTAGATCATGGAAGGAGGGTGGTGGGGGAGTGCAGGAACCAGGTAGGTTGATTTACTGATTGCGATTTACTGTAAAATCAGTAAGCTATTGCACAGCACATCTAATCATTTATTCCAAAGGGACTTTATTTTATGTTATCATTTAGATTAAAATATTTTTTATTATATTTTAATTACTTTTCAAACTTTATTATTTATTTTTACAATTATTCGTTGGGAGTTATGATGATATTTAGGTAAGGTTATGATGTTAGCTATTACGATGTTAATGTAAAAGAAAACTTTGCCACATTAACATTATATTCTGGGTGTCAGTATGATAATTGAGCAGGTATATACTAAATTTTTATTGTTAAATAATGTAAAATTAACGTTAATATGTTAGAGATATGTGAAAAGGTATGAATGAGTTTACGTTTTGTATACTGTCTTCGGCCCTTTACTGGTGTCAAGTGTGAAACTTTGTTAATGTTAACAGTTTATTCGAGCGTAAGTTGTAATGATTTAACTCGTCGTACATTTATTTTCTTAGTTTAGAGTAATGCTATATTTAGTTTATTGTGTGAAACATTTATTGACCAGCGTATATTCGATAATTGTCTCTGCAAAGAACTTATTTTTGGGCATATTTATCCCGAAATGATCGAAATGTATGAAGCGATGAATCAATATAGATCAATAGATCAAATCATCTGTTGATAGGAGGGTGGCTGGATAGTAATTTGATTTACTGATTTACTGTAAAAAATAAACGATTACATTTCAAAAAAAAAATTTATTCAAAGAACATTTTTATGTTAATTTTTGAATCAAACTTGATGTACGTTTATTACTATTATATGATGATCAGTATGATAATTTGACAAGGTTATGATAAATTTTTGCTTCTAAATATTGCAACTATCCAATGTAAAGTGTGTTAAGATGTTAGAATTGTATTTCAAACAAGGTCTGACTGGAAGTTTACGTGTTTATTCAATGTTAGTTACTTTACTGGTGTTAAGTGCGGAACTTTGTTAATGCTAACAGTTTATTCGTGCTTAGGTTGTGTTAGGTTTGTCGATGTACATTATTTTCTTAGTTCAGGTAAATGTTATGCTAGCTTTATTGATGGAACTTTGTTACGTTATGAAAACGTATATTCATTGATCAGTGTATATACAGGAATACTTGTTTTTATGTTATATTTATCCATAAAGATACTCGAAATGGGACTTGAAAGAATAGATCAATAGATCATGGGTATGTGGGGATTAGGGCAGGAGAGGGTGATTTGATTTACTGTTTTAAAATCAGTAAACTATTACACACTACTATGATATTTTATTCAAAGAACTTATTTTTATGCTATGTTTGGATAAAACTTTGTTATCTTTGCAATTATTCGTTGGTCTGTATGATAATTAGACAAGGTTATGATAAATATTTTTGTTAAATATTAGTGTCAATGTAAAATTAACGTTAATATGTCAGAGATATGCTTGAAAAAGTATGAATAGATTACGTTTTGTATGCAATGTTAGTTACTTTACTGGTGTTAAGTGTGGAACTTTGTTTATTTTAGCCGTTTCTTCGGGTTTGAGATGTGTTAGGTTTGTCGATGTACATTATTTTCTTAGTTCAGGTTATGTTACGTTAGCTTTATTGATGTGAAAACTTTGTTACCTTAGATCATATTCATCGATCAGTGTATAAAAAAACGTGTTTTTGTTATATTTATCCATAATGACACTCGAAATGTGACTTGAAACAATAGATCAATAGATCAAGGGTAGGTAGGAAGTGGGGAGGAGGGTAGGGGAGGGTGATTTGATTTACTCATTTTCTGCTATAAGGGTGAATGCAACCACTATAAATTACAAACTTACCACAAAAATATAACAAATTTTGGTAAAAACAAAATGTTTGAAGCAAATAAAACAAAAATAAATAAAGGTTTTTGTGTTATGTTATACAAAAATAGGACTTGAATCAATAGATCATGGGTTGGTGGGAAGGGTTTGGAGGGTGGTTTGATTTACTGATTTACTGTTTTAGGGTATGTAAAAACGTAATTTTTAAAGTTATAAACATAAAAAGCATAAACGTTTTGTGTTTTGTTATACAAAATATGCCTTGAATCAATAGATTAATAGATCAATAAATCATGGATGGATAGGAGGGTGATGGAGAGGGCAGTTTGATTTACTGATTTACTGCTTTAGGGTGTGTAAAACATAACAATTTTGGTAAAAAAAATGACTTGAACCAATAGATCAGTAGATCAATAGATCAATAGATTACGGAAGGGGTGGGGAGGGTAGATTGATTTACTGATTTACTGCTTTAGGGTGAAAAATGAAATTTTAAAAATCATGACAAATCAACAAATCAATAGATCGCGGAAGGGGTGGGGAGGGCAGTTTGATTTACTGTTTTAGGGTATTTAAAACATGACAATTTTAGTAAATATGACTTGAATCAATGTAGATCAATAGATCCAGAAGGGATAGGGGAAGGCAGTATGATTTACTGATTTTACTGATTTCTTTAGGGTATGTAAGAAACGTAAATTTGTAAGAAGTTATAAACATAAAAGAATAAGAAATTTTATTTTATTTTATTTTATTTATTTTATTTATTTTATTTTATTTTATTTTATTTATTTATTTATTTATTTATTTATTTATTTATTTATTTATTTATTTATTTGCGATCTTACAACCCTCATATTCGAGATCTACAGACCCGATAACATATATAAGGATACCAACATTGTTGTTATACGAATGTTTATTAACTCGGCACCGCTCCGGCTCCAGCACCTTACCGACTCCGACTCAAACTCCGACTCCGACTCCGACTCCTTCAACCTTTCTCCGAGCTACATTCCTCCATCTTTCTTCTTCTGTTTTGCACTCTGTGTATTTCTTCTTCTTTTTTCACGAGGGAACC
Organism: Trachelipus rathkii; assembly: GCA_015478945.1. NCBI lineage: Eukaryota > Metazoa > Arthropoda > Malacostraca > Isopoda > Trachelipodidae > Trachelipus > Trachelipus rathkii. The sequence goes on from JABUQX010147685.1 coordinate 31,913, forward strand.
CCCTCTGGTGGGGTCCCTAGACTCCGAATCCAAATCCGACTCGGAATCCTTCTCCAAATCCAACTCCTCTATCTCCAAATTTCAGCATTCTACGATCAATTTAATTTTGTAAGGGGAAGCTTTTTCCTACGAAGAAAGAACTGCAGAGAGGGAATAATCTCGTCGTAGACGGGCCGTCATCATACTAACTTGCATCCAAATTTTAGCCCCAATACGACAAGCCCTAACGCTAGGTTTTCAGGACGGTGGCCTCGCTGAGGCAACACCCACTTAGCGAGGTGACTACGGTCGCACGCCAAAACTCGCTTGCGGTAATCAGTTTAACTCACTAGTAGACAATATATCAAGTTTCATAACGATACAATAAGTCTAAAGCATCAAAATCAGCGGGCGCTCAAATGGCTAGCAAACTACCACGATGTCAGATCGCAATTATAGACTGGCCTGCTTTCGATTATGTTTTTCAATGTAAAAAAGCCAACCAGAGCACGTAGAAAAACGATTTAAACGTCGATTTGGGGTAAAAAAAAAACATCGATAAATCAATAGGAACCATAAAAAATGATCTCCCGATCCATTTAAATATATAGGAACCAAAAAAAGCGCCATCTGTGGGAGGCTACACTATGAGGCTAAACCTCGAAAACGACCAGACCTTAAATTCAGTCCTAGTAGCAAAAACCCTGACCTTGACCATTAAAAAAAACAAATGTTGAAAAATGTTGCTTTGCAACATTTGCAACATCCGATTACAACTTCGGACGCCGGTTTGGCTGTCAGTTGTGTACCCCTTACTACTAGTTTAACTTAAATGACTAACAAAAAAAAAAGAGACCGATTAGGCTTGGTCACGATACACTACATTATACCTATACCATCTATATACTTATTTACTATTTTCTTTTAAAATGGGTCAATCTATCCAAATGAATTCTAAACAATCCGATCAATCCAAATCCATAGGAAAAAATAAAACGAAATATTGTAAAGAATTTAAGATTCAGGCTGAAGAAAAAATGCGAGAACGGTAAATCCATTTATATAAACCCCTTTTATTTACCTTTTTCAACAAAATAACTTAACTAATTTCAGAGTAATTAATGAACATCTTGACTAATTTTCAGGTCCAAAAATTGGACAAGAGAGGAAAGCTAAGACGTAATTTTAAAGATTTTCCATTCAAGGATACTGTAACTGTTCCTTCAGGAGGCTACACCGTTATTAGATTCGTAGCTGATAACCCAGGTTAGTTTTTATTTATTTTAATTTTTAATTAATGTTGATAATCTTGTTTATAAAGCAAAATTTTAATTATTATTATTTTTTTAATATAGGTTACTGGTTATTCCATTGCCATATACTCATGCATTTCGAAAATGGTATGGGAGCAGCATTTCATGTTGGGGAGCAGAAAGACCTTCCTCCAGTGCCTTCAGGTTTTCCAAAATGTGGCTCATGGGTTCCTAAGCCTGTTTATGACCTTAACTCTGAAGCTGAAAATAAGAAGAAAATTGTGAAACTAACACTGAGTAGTCGTTGTAACATTAAAGTACCCATTTATTTCAAGCTAAAATTCCTAATTGTGTCTTATGATAGCTTTCACCTACCCCTGTTATATTTTGTTTACGTATTTTATCTTTTATAAATAGGTTTTTGTTGTATTTTTTTAAAAGGAAAAGGAAATTAAAGAGATATACTCTTACTGTGTTTCAAAGAGGCCCTACAAAAATAGTATAAGAATCTTTGGCTATTTTAGCATTAATTCTCTAATAATAATAATAATAATAATAATAATAATAATAATAATAATAATAATAATAATAATAATAATAATAATAATAATAATAATAATAATAATAATAATAATAATAATAATAATAATAATAATAATAATAATAATAATAATAATAATAATAATAAAAGTGATTAGGACAAAAAATGCAATATATATTATATATATAAAAAATATTGTCCTGTTTGCACCAAAAATTTCAGGGATCGCAATTTTGATTGAAGAAAGATGTCTGACGGAATTCGGAAGATGTATTCAAACAAATCTTGTCTAACTCCATGCAGGGTTACCAGTTTTGGCGGGAGATGTAGGAATGAAATGAAATTCTTCTTATCATAAATATGTTCTATTCTGACTCCAAAATGAGAGGCAATACGATCCCTAAAACTAAAAACAATAACAACAAATAAATACATAATAAAAAATAAGTTTATGTATAAGAATAAAATAAATATATTTGTACTTATTAATATATATGTTAAACAAAATAACAAAAGCCCTTATGCGGCTTGAATGACCAACTTTGAATGCGGCCGTTTGGTTAATAGGCCTTACAATATGCGAAATTTCTTAAGTTTACCAAAATAATAAAAAAAAATTTCGATAGGGGGTTTTAGAACATAAGGAATACCGGCTTATGCATATCCGATATTCTAAAATCAATACATACAATAAGAAGAGACTTATAAAGAATTAGCAATACACATTATCACTGTATGGTAATTACACTTTCACGCACCTTCAGGGTAAATGTAGGAATCACTTTTAGTCAATAACAGAAATAATGTGGCAGCAGTTAAACACTCTTCATTCGTTGAGTTCAAAAAGCGTAAGAGCGAACGAAGCATTAGTCACGGTTTTGCAAAAATCGATGTTGCCAGATAAAAAACTACTTTCAGATGTTTAAACTGTACTAACATTATACTGTGTTTTCAATATAAATTTACTAACGTTACATACATGTTAATACAGTATTAGGTTATTAAAAATGATTTTAAGACCGACTTCAATATATATTACAAAGCCCAATACTTATCATCTAATGCACCTAAAAAGACTAAGACATTAAGAATATAGAGACAGTAAAAAGCCACATGGGCCTATCGAGACTGTCCCAGTCAACCCCACTACCAAACATGCTCATGCAAATCCACAAAAGCACCCTCAGGCTGTCAATTTGTTATTAACACTACAAATCCACCAATTTTAGTCAAAACTAATGATATATAAATATGATACCCAAACCATCCACATGCATTAATAACTAAGTTATGGTCACACATGCCATCTAACATTAATAACTACTATAACTATAAACCCGCCAATTTGGCTTCGTCAATATATTATATGATACCCAACCCATCCATAAACGAATCTAACTCTTTCTTAAATGTTGCAATCGAGTCACACTCAACAACCTCCTCTGGCAGACTATTCCAAGATTTTTAACAACACTATTACTGAATGCATGCTTTCTGCTATCATAAGATGGCACTCTTTGTAGATTTTCTTAATATGCCCCACATGGTCACTTGCCTGCTCCATGTTCTACTATGAAAAATTTATTGGTCTCTGTATTATCAATAGATGTAAATATTTTGTAGACTTGTATCATGTTCCCTCTGAGAAATCTTTCTACAGAAAACATTCCTAACTCCTTCAGCGTCTCCTCATAGCTCTTACCCATAGTCATCCTTGTTGCTCTACATTGAACTCTCTCTAGCATATCTAAGTCTTTCTGCTAAATAGGGACCAAACCTTGTACTGTGTACTCTGTACGGCTTATATCTTTACTGCTATTCTCTACAGTTTGCCTTATTGCTTCCTTCACTCTTATATATAAAGCAACATTTTTGATTTATTATGCCCAACAGCCTCTTTTTAGCTTTATTTCTAGCTTCAAAACACTGATTAGCTACTTTCAAATTTTTGCTGTATAAACTTTTCATCCTCTTTTTCTTGGTCCACAGCTCTGAAGCCAATCCCCATTCATATCGTAGTTAAAACTTTTGAGTAATCTATAACCTATATGAAGAACCTTACACTTTTTACTATTAAATTCATTTGCCACTTATCCACCCAAGAAGTTTATCAAGGTCATTTTAAGTCTTTATGCATCCTTCACTATTTCTAACTGAGGTGGCCCACTTTAGTACCATCTGCAAACTTAGAAACTTTGCATTTAAGTCCTGATCTCATAATCATTTTTATATAGAACAACAGTGGCCCCAGCACTGAACCTGTGGGACACCACTCTTCACTATTTTTTTATGATTGCCATTTAGTTATACACACTGTTTTCTATTTCGCAACCACTCTTTACAAATCAACCTATACCACATTGCAGTAACTTTTTCATCACCTTATGTAGGGAACCTTATCAAAAGCTTTGCTAAAGTCTAAATATACAATATCAACTGGATCTCCTCGATCGATGCAGTCAGTAATGTATTCCATAAGTTCTAAAAGGTTTGTCTGTGACATGACCCACCCTTTCTGAAACCGTGCTGGGAGTCATACAATACCTTATTTATCTTCAAATATTTCTCTATATACTTGAGACCTTTCTTTAACTTTTCCAGAACCTTTACAACCAGATGTTAAGCTAACTGGGGCCTATATTTTCCCAAATCTTCCTTACTACCTTTCTTATAAATAGGCACAAGCATATGCCATTTTCCAACAGTCATCTGGTACCTGCAAATGTTATAGATCAGCCTTAAAATCCAAATACAGTGCCTTTTGCAATGCTGGTACTACCCTCCTTCAGAGTTCTACCATATTTACCATCAGGGCCTGCAGCTTTACTTGGGTCAATATGATCTAATAAAAGTTTATATCTTTTTCATCAAATTCAAATTCTATAAGTCTATTTATTTACATGCATACAAGAACTATTAGTCTCAAACTATTATCTAATCTTTCCTCGGTAAAAACTGAAGCAAAATAAGCGTGAAATGTTGTGTTTTCCTTATCTGAACTCACTAAATTTTCATCAATTTAATTGGACCAATTGTCCTATTCTTACTCTTAATTTATAAAAACTAAAAAAAGAAACTTCTTCCAGTTCTGCCACCTCTATTCCCACTAAATTCAATTTCCATTCTCTCTTTTTCTTATTAGTTAGTTAAGTTCATTCTATTTTTCTCTATAATTTTCTAAATCATCTACTATTACTACCTTTGAATATTTTAAAACATCTCCGCGTTTTTCATTAATTTTATCTCTTGTATCTCTCTCTATTCCACCAAACAGGTTTTTCTCTTTGACCTAATGGGTTTTATCTTTAAAACATACTGACTGAATATTTATTAAAATTTTGCTTAAAATGTTCCTACATGATAAAACAGTTTTGGTCTTTAAACTCTTTATCAGTTAGTTATACTAAGCATGTCGAAATTTGAAGTATTAAAATCGCCATTTAAAATCTAAGATCTTTCACTTTATTAACACTGAATTTGGGGCTTTAGATATTACATTTCATAATAAATCTAATTATGTTATGGTCACTAAGTCCTAAATTCTACTCAACTCTCTAACTGGCGTCACTACTTTTTCCATCAATTTATTAATAATGAAGTCTAGTAATTACATCGTATCTTACATATGGGTTCTTGGACCATCTGGGTCAAAAAAGTTATCTAATTGTATACCACAATTTATGAATGTAACTACTATGGTCCATATTAGAAAAGGAATCCCATTGAATGCCCGGAAAATTAAAATCTATTATGACTATACCTTTTTCTTTACTTTGGCATGCTGTCTCTATTTCTTTCACAATTTCCATATCTAATTCTTGACTCTGGCCAGGGGGTCTTAAAATGCCCTATTCTATATGATTTATTAATGTATATAAGAATATCTACACACACTGATTCAATATAGATTAGTTTTAAAGTCAGTCCTTAATACAGATTGAATATTGTTTTAAACATAAAGCGCCACACCACCCACCCTTCTTTCCTCTGCAACTACAGTATAAATAAAGTGATGAATATCCGTCTATTTCATATTCCTGAGAGGAGTCTCCATATAATTCTTCATTAACCATACTCCAGTTATTACTGTGCAAATAATGTACTAGATTCTCATTTATCATTGACCCTTAACTAAATCAGCTCATCTACTTTATTTCTAAGGCTGAGCATTTGTGTAAAAACATTTTATACTCGAAATGCTGATTTTTATTGCTATCGTCATTATTTGAACCTGTAACAATACTAGCTTTATTTTTCTCCCCACTATTATAGCTACCATTGCTATTATTTGTATCTAGATTTAGCCCACCACCCCCAACTTTACCTAGTTTTTAGCTAAACAAGTCTCCAAACTGGTACTGAAAAGCCCAACACCTTTACGACTCAAGTGAACTCCATCTGCTGCATAAAGATCTTTATCCAGAAATTCTCTCCACAAATCCAAAAACCTAATATATTTTCTGAAAAACATAATTTCCTAACCCTTTCATTTACACCTAAAGCCCTACTCCCCCATTCCTGACCTGCACCTAACCTAGGTAAAATCCCAGAAATCATGCACCTTCTTCCACTAGCTTTCATCTTCTGAATCAATCTCCTATAATCTGCTATTAATTCTTCTGACCTTCTATGTCCTATATCATTTATACCCACATGCACAATCACATCTGAATCAACATTTTTAGAATCAATCTCTCTATCTCTATCTATCACGATATCTCACTCGGCACCTGGATAACATTCTCTCAATCGTTTCTTTTTTATTCTTTGAAAGTTTTCATCTAGGTATCAGTAATGTTAGAATCTCCAATTAGCAATGTATCAGTCTTCCCTTTAGAAAACTCAACATTACCATTGGCACTCTATTTCTAATTCCTACAACTCTATATTCATCTGCAGACTTATTATCAACTACTTTATCCTTTTTCCCTCTCATCTTCCTGCCTAGGTGAATCACTATTCCTGTCACCCCTAGGTCCCTCTCCCTCCTCGCCTCGACATCCCATACTAACTTTTTTCCTTACACTTCCCTCCTTTCTCAACTCAAATACTTCTTCTTTCAATCCATACATATCTTCACTCAGTCTTGCAATCTTCCTTAAAAACACACATTCTCTTTGCATTCAAAGAACACAAACTGGGGCAGCTATCCATATTCACCTCTCCTGCAGTCTTACGATTTATCACAGAGCATACATACTTCAATTATTATTAGCTTACTAACCTGTACCTATTATTTTACCAACTGCAGTTTAAATATCACTAAAGCCTAAAAAGAAATAAACTAATCTCTTTAAAATAGGTTAAAAATTTAAACAAGCCTAAATTTAACTTAGCCTAGGCCAGGGATATATAAAAGTATAATGCACTAAAAAGACTAACTGATTGTGATATATTAATCAATTCCTTTCATTTGAGCAAACTTTGTTTAATAATGATACTGTTCGTTCTGACGAGACTGACGTCGCATTTACAGTAAGATATTTCATTGCTAACATAAACATAGCAAGGAAAGCATTTTTACTATCATTCAAAAATTTTATTGGGTCGCAATATCCACTTGATCACTGAATAACTGAATAGTGATTGAGTGAGATACTCAGAACAATTTGACTGTTATGTGCCATGTCTGGGCGCCCCCCCTCTCTCCTATTTTGGTTCGACAAAATCTAAACACCAATTTTTCGGTTTATTTTATACGACATTGTTGGGAACTTGAACGAATTATATGCAAATATATGGGAAAGGGTTTTTCATCACTTCCTTAGAGGTGTCGGGAGAGGGGACTGATTTATTACTTTCCGGCCTTTAAGAATTTTTCAGAAAGAATATGGCTTTCGATATTAAGAAGAAATATCGATATATAAATATCGATGTATCGCCTAAGAAAATATCGCCCACAAATATTGATATATCAGGCCAAAGTAACGATATTTCCTGATCGATATTTTGGCCATTCCTATTTCATTCTTCATCCTATACTAGAGAGTAGGAGGCGGAAAAGGATTATGTTCTTCGTAATTATTTCCTGCACTGGCCCACAATAGAAAATACAAACTTAATAACACAACGGTAAATAAAAAGATTCTGACATTTTTAAAACTGTTTGTAAATTAAATCTTTAAAATTTCAATAGTATTTACGTGAACCCAAGTCAATGATAATATCACAATTACTTTTACTCTGATGGTTATATTTGTATTAATTACTTTTTCTTTGTCTATTAAAATGTAGCTTTACAGAAATTACTATGTCAAAGGCCATATTAATGTTTCTTACTGCCTCAGGGACGGGGGGTGAGCTAGGTTTAAAAGAACCAGTAAGGATATGTTGTGTTAAATCAGTTAGGGGGTGTTAGCGTGTTTTTGTCTAAATCCATGTTGAGAGTTTGATAAGGGATGTATGTGGTTTGGATTTAGTATAGGAATTATATGAGCGCGTTTTCATAGTTAGTATGCCCACCAACGTTAAATATTTGAGTTAATTTCTTCTTGCTTTGATAAGTGTTTGAGATGAATGTGGTTATTTGGTCTGGTCCTGGCAGAGAGTTTTGCAGAGGTTTTTGATAGTGTTGAACGCACTTCTAGTGGAGGGAGGGTGGAGGTCATCTTGACTTTTAATGCTAGTCTTTAATTGTTTTTGTATACTGGTAGGAATTGTGGAGTTTATGGCTGATTTGTGAATAGTGTGACATAATAATAATATTGCATTATTGTTTTTTTTGGCTCTGGGGATTTTTTGTTTTTGTTTACATATGGTTTCTAATATGTGTTGTTGGAAGGAGGTGGTTGAATGTGTGATATATACAATTTTTTTTTTTTATTATGTAGAATATTTCATTAGTGTTGGGTCTTATGATTTAGTGATGTTTGGATGTATTGTTGTTAAATCCAACATACAGTTAGTTGATTAATATATTTATTTATTGTACGATATCTGATTGGTTTTTAGTTAGTCTGGATTTGGTTATCTATTTGTCCGAGAGTTTTGTTTGTGTAGAAATTGTGTATAGGCCTATTTCAGATGAGAAGTTGGGGATTGGAATGTTATAGTTGCACCATGTTTGATGAATTTTTTGGATGCTTTTAGAATTATTTTATTAAAGTGTTTTACTGTTTTGTTGAATGAGGGAAAGTCAGTTAGTTGGAAAGATCCATTTCTATGACATCAGGGTAGGCTTATCATATTGCTTTCTTGTAGTTGATATATGTTTTTTTGAAAGATGTGTGTATGAGATAGGTATTGATATTGAAGTGTGATTAGTATTGGGATGTGATCTAAGGAGAGAGCATAAAAGGTTTGCCATGTTATTGTAACTAGAATGTGAAGGGAAACAAAAGGTGATATCAGGGGATGTGGGGTTCTGAATATGTAGAGATCTTCATGTAGGCTGGTTTCTGTTGTCGAAGATGCTGAGAGAACATAAATTGTTTATCAAGGAGTTGCCTCTTGGTGTGGAAGTATGGGTTTTAAGCCATGTAGGGTGATGTTCATTGAAGTCCACTAGCTAATATCCAATTATATTGTGTGTTAAGGTCTTAGGGAAGATAGATCTATGATATAATCCTATTTATAGTTATGGTTGGAATATTTGTCCATTAATTTGTGAGTTGGCTAATTTTGTGGCACAAAGAAAAAAAATTGATACGCTAAAATCGGTCGCTAACTTCACGCGTATCATTACTATCCTATAACAATAGCAATACCATTTACCTTTACAAGTTTCACCAATTAGGAAATGGCATTCATTCTGCAGTAGGAATTGGACAAAGTCTGTTACCAAATTATATGTTTAATTTGTAAATTTTATAATATATAAATATATATATATACATATAATATAAATATATAAATATAATAATAATATATATATATATATATATAATATATATATATATATATAATATATATATATGTAACATATATAGGTATATATATATATATATATATATATATATATATATATATATATATATATATATATATATATATATATATATAT
>JABUQX010147686.1:0-2500 GCA_015478945.1 Trachelipus rathkii
GGTCCCGATCGTCACTACCCAAGGAGTTCTATACGGTATATGGGCTTTAATTCACTGCCGCTATATATATATATATATAATTCGTACCACTAACCATGCCATTGGATTCTTAACAATTTTTTGTGTAACACCCACTTTCAACCAATTGTATTGCCCAACGTCCCCCCCTTCATTCTGGAGAGGCAGAGAAGGTGACTAAAGTTTATCAAACATGGATGATAAATATATTTTTTCTATGGCCAGAAGATTTTGATCGATAGCACCGATGGGGTGTATTAAACGTAATCTTTTTCAACATGAACATTAGAAATATAGAGACAGTAAGAATCCACATGAGCCTATCGAGACTGTCCCAGTCAACTAACTAAGCAAACATGCTCATGCAAATCCAGAAAGCACCCTAGGGCTTGATAATTACTGTAACTAGAACATCCACGAAAAAATTATATATGATACCCAAACCATCCCCATACCTTAACAATTAAGTTATGGTCACACATGCAATCTAACATTAATAACTACTGTAACTAAAAACCCGCCAATTTGGCTTCGTCTAAATATACTATATGATACCCACCCAACCCTTTCTTAAATGTTGCAACTGAGTCACACTCAACAACCTCCTGTGGCAAACCATTCCAAAATTTAACAACCCTATTGCTGAAAGAATGCTTTCTTATATCAAGATGGCATGCTTCTTTATTTTCTTATTGTGCCCCCTGGTCTCCCATCCGTGGTCTACTATGAAGAATTTATTGGTCTCTGTATTATCAATAGATGTAAAAATTTTGTAGACTTGTATCATGTCCCCTCTGAAAAATCGCCTTTCTACAGAAAACATTCCTAACTCCTTCAGCCTCTCCTCATAGCTCTTACCCTCAAACCCAGAAATCATCCTTGTTGCTCTACGTTGCACTCTCTCTAGCATATCTAAGTCTTTCTTTAAATAAGGGGCCCAAACTTGTGCACAATACTCTATTACTGGCCTAACATAGCTATTAGCTATACAGTTTACTTATTACTTCCTTGCTCTTGTAAACAACATTGCGATTTATTATGCCCAGCATCTTATTAGCTTTATTCCTTGCTTCCAAACACTGATTAGCTACTTTCAAATTACTGCTTATAATCACACCTAAATCTTTTTCTTGGTCCACAGACTCAAGCCAATCCCCATTCATATCGTAGTTAAAACTTTTATTTGAGTAACCTAGGTGAAGAACCTTACACTTTTTACTATTAAAATTCATTTGCCACTTATCTGCCCACCCAAGAAGTTTATCAAGATCATTTTGAATCTTTATACATCCTTCACTATTCCTAACTGAGGTGGCCACTTTGGTATCATCTACAAACTTAGAAACCTTGCATTTAAGTCCCTGGTCTAAATCATTTATATATATGAGGAACAATAGTGGCCCCAGCACTGAACCCTGTGGGACACCACTCTTCACTATTTCTCTTGATGACTTAGTCATTTAGTTGTACACACTGTTTTTTATTCCACAACCACAAAGACTTAATTGAGTCAAAGAAGATTTTACCTACCACAGTAGCCGCTTCATGGCTTATGTGGGAACCTTATCAAAAGCTTTGCTAAAGTCTAAATATATAATATCACATCTGGATCTCCTCGGTCAATGCAATCAGTAATGTATTCTAAATTCTAGAAGGTTTGTCTGACATGACCTGCCCTTTCTGAAACCTGGGGGTCATACAATACCTTGTTATCTTCTAAATATTTCTCTATATGACCTTTCAGCAACTTTTCCAGAACCTTTAACAGGAGGAATTAAGTTAATTGGCCTATAGTTTCCCAAATCTTCCTTACTACCTTATAAATAGGCTGCTTGTATGCCGTTTTCAGTCATCTAGTACCTCACCAAATGTTATAGATCAGCAAATCAAGCTGGTGCCTTTGCAGTGGTACTTTGCCCCTCCTTCAGGAATTCTCTCCGCCTCATGCCATCAGGGCCTGCGAGCTTTTACTTGGATCAACTCCTTATCTGAACTCACTAAATTTTCATCAATTTTAATTGGACCAATTGTCCTATTCTTACTTTTAAATTTATAAAAGCTAAAAAACTTCTTCAGGTCCTTATTACTATTCCTTGCTAAATTAATTTCTGCCTCTCTCTTTGCCTTTCTTATTGACTGGTTAAGTTCGTTTCTATTTTTCCTATAATTTTCTAAATCATCTTCCCTATTACTACCCTTGAATATTTTAAAACATCTACGCTTTTCATTGATTTTATCTCTTATCTCTCTATTCCACCAAACAGGTTTTCTCTTCGCCACCCTAATGGGTTTATCTTAAAATATTCCCACATGATAAAACAGTTTTGGTCTTTAAACTCTTTATCCCAGTCAGTTATATTAAGCATATCTCGAAATTTGGTAAAATCGCCATTTCGGAAATCTAAGATTTTCCTTATTAGCTTGCAATTTGGGCCCAGATATCACATTCATATTAAATCTAATTATATTATGGTCACTAACT
>JABUQX010147686.1:7500-30000 GCA_015478945.1 Trachelipus rathkii
AGGAGGAGGTGGAAGAACAAGTGTGTTGTTAATCCAGTGTTAATTAAATTAGATGAAGAGGTAACACAGAATTGATTAGCCTTTTCACCAAGAATATTAGCAATACATCCATCAGAGCAAATATGAAGAAGGAATAAAGACGGATTTACAGAAGCTGTTGGAGATGTTTTTGACAAAGGTCAGAAATATACGACAGTTTAGGAAAACCTAGGAGGTAAACACACTTTCGTTTAGTGGTCAGAGTGATTAGTCCTTCTAATTATATCCTCGCAACGATTTTAGTCTGAATTAACATTAACAATGGTGATAGAAGAACGAGTTTTCTATCCCAATACCCAAAATCTCTACTCTGAAAGGTACGAAAACAATTAAGATTTTGGGATGAAAAGGATTTATTCAAAGATATAATAAACTTGTAGCTGATGAGATGACAAGTTCATTACAACTTTAGTTAAAGATAGAATGAACCCGTCATCTCATCAGCGATTAAGGCTTCCACCTTTTCGCCAAATGCAGAAGCATCCACAAAGTCAAATTAATATTTCAAAGAATAATTAGCGTGGAAGCTACGAAGAGTGCCCAATTAACCTGATTAAAGTACCTGAAAATATGTTTATGGCCCGGTGCTGAAGAAGCTGGATAGAAAAAAATTGTTATAAAATTGTTGCCAGAGTTGTCATACGTGCGATGTTGGCGTTCAGTATTTATAGCTATAGGAATTAGTGGGGAAACATATGTCAAAAGTATTCGAGAGTTGGTTAGGATGGTTAGGAACATGAATATTTTCCCAATTCAACTATAATCCAGATCCATAAGAATTCAGTGTTTCATCTTCTTCCCAATCTCTCTAAGTATGAGAGAAGTCCAACCACTCTGTGTGTGAATATTGGAATTCCTTAAAGAGAAAAGCTCTACATTTGAGTGGAAAAATTTGTTGAAAGCTATTGAAATGGCAAAAAAGTTATACGATATCTATTATTGGACTCTTCTGAATTGGCCGAGTCCCTAATACGAGTCTTAGACTAGGTACATCACTAATATATATATATATATATATATATATATATATATATATATATATATATATATATATATATATATATATATATATATATATATATATATATATATATATATATATATATATATATATATATATATATATATATATATATATATATATAGGCATATATATATATATATATATATATATATATATTTATATATAACATATATATATAATATATATATATATATATATATATATATATATATATATATATATATATAATAATATATATATATATATATATAGATGAGAAAATTATTATAAATCTACCTTGGAATGGTACGCCATAATTTCTTCCTCCAGACAATTTGTTCCTTGGTCAGGAGCGAACTTTCCACGGAGGTCGCCGCAAAATGATTTCGTGTCTTCCAGCGACAGGTAAGCTACAATTTCCACCTGGCATGGAATTTGTACTGCATATATATATATATATATATATATATATATATATATATATATATATATATATATATATATATATATATATATATATATGGTGAAAGAGGTTACCATAAAGGAAGGAAAAACTATAGACTTTTGAGGAAAGTTTATTTAGAAGAAAAGTTTACTATATATATGTAGAACATGAAAAGCAGTGTATTTAATTTTTTTTTATTTTTTATATAATTACTTCTAGAGACATGCTTTGTCGTGGTACTTTTTAGATCATGCAACATTTTTAATGGTTTGCGGGATTTATATTTATTTTTAAACTAATGCAGGGAACCCCAAGGTATACCCGCACCGATGACAGGAGTCAGGGTCTCCTTCCGGGAACGACAGGGTAGGACTATTTCCCCCCCTTCAGGGAGGGTCTCGGAACCCCGCTCTTTGGTATTTGGGTGTCGCGGGTTTTCCTCCGCCCCTCCCTACGGGGTATGGAAAACGTCCCCCTGTGTTCCCCGTCGTCGGCTCGAGCCCCTACTTGGCCGTGTAAAATACTTTATATATACAGTATTTTGCACTGCCAGGCTCAGGGAGGCTCAGCCGGCTGGCTGAGGGGACTCCAGCCGTAGGAAGGAGAACACGACATAAATGACGAGGTTCAGAGACCTCCCGAATCTACCCTGGCGATTCCCAGGCTGGATTTTGCCATCGGCGGTACCTGGGGTTCCGATGGCAAAAAAAATAAATGGGCCAAACTCCAAACCGTCAAAATATTTCACAATCTAAAAGTGCCACGATAAGCAGCCATCTCTGGAAATAGTATATAAAAAAATAAAAAAAAATAAAATGGTAACCATGATTTCTCTATATATATAGTAAACCTCTTCTAAATAAACTTTTTCTCCTAAAGTCAATAGTTTTCAGCTTCAGCTTTATGTTCACCTATATATATATAATAACAACTATAATATATGTATATAATATATATATATATATATATGTATATATATGTATATATATATATATATATATATTCTTTAATATATATATATATATATATATATATATATATATGGGAGAGAGAGAGAGAGAGAGAGAGAGATTAGGGCCTAACTATAAAACTACTACAGAATTAGTGCCTAACTGTAAAACTACTACAGAAACTTGCCATCATGAAAAACATGTCAACTTTTCTCCTTAACATTTTAACTCTTTTATATTGACAAAATACCAAATCAAACAACACCAATAAGAAAATAAAGTTACTTAATTATATGTTATCAATAATTATAATGGATAAACGTTAATATAATATATAAGTAATTAATAAAAACGTGTTTCAGAATATGAGCAGTATACTCAAATGGTTCAACGAATAAGAAATGATGCAACAACTGTTACAGATTAAACAGAGATACTACCTTGACAGACAATGTAAAAATTTTAAAGAAAGATTTGAATATTAATCCTTACAAAATCAAAATAACACAAAGGCTGCATGAAAATGACCATGAACGTCGCCGTGAATTGAGCGCAAAAGTTCTACAGTTCAATAATGACAATCCAGATTTTTTTAAAACAATTTTACCCCGAACGACGAAGCTCATTTCGATATCGGTTTATAAGTAAACAAACAGAACAGCCGTTATTAAAGATCAGAAAATCAAAAGCAAATTTATGAACGATCTCTCATCACCGTAGAGCAACTGTGTGTTATGTAGTTTGAAATGAAGGATTTATTGGACAAATTTTTTTTTTCCGAGGATGCTAATGAAAATACGGTTACTGTCAACTGTGCGATGGTTCAGAATTTCTTTCTGTCTGAAATTGACGACAAGGTTTACATCACAAATGGTGGCAACATGATGAAGTAACATGGCAATGTAGCACGTGTAACCATCCGAATTATAAATGGTTCATTTCCAAGCAGAATATATAAAAAATTTAATGACATAGATTGACGAAACCTCGTTCCCTGATGGGGATACTTAAAGGAACGGGTCCACGCTAACAGGCCGACACCGAATCAACAACATATGCGTCGAAATTGAACAAATCACCCAGGAAACTTGCTCAAATGTAATGAAGATGGGTTTGAAAGAACCTATATTTGCAGCACGGAAAGAGGAGCTCATATGACCATATCATATTTCATAAATGACGTCATTGAGAAAACAATATGTAAATATAATTTATATTAATAAAAATACTTAAAAAAAAAAAAAAGAAAGTTAGGGCTTTATTCCCAAACAAAATGGTGTCCTTATATGTAAAACACACATACTCAAATCAAATTTACCTTATATAAAGGGATGTCTCAATGTTGGTGGGTTTTCTGTGCAAAGTTAGAAAATTAAATTTGCGCATAATTTTAGCAATTTTCATTCGATTTGGATCAGACAAAGTGCAAAATGCAGCATTTCTCATGCACTAAAATTTTAACTTCAGGCATTTTCTCTCTATTATTATTATTATTATTATTATTATTATTATTATTATTATTATTATTATTATTATTATTATTAATTATTTTTTGAAATGACTTCAAATTTGAAATATATACAGTATGTAAAAAAATCAAGTCCAGTTTGCCCATAATACATAGCAGTTCGCGGCAAATTCAAATAAAAGAAAATTCGGTCAAGTAATAAATGAAAAATCACGATAACTTTTTGTTTATTTATCCGCTTTGTATAAAGTTTTCAAAACGTTTATAATTGGGTGAGTTACACAATTTTAATTTAGATAAAGTTTTTGTATACACAACCGTTTTGCCGCTGCTCACGTAAAATATTTCAAAAATTTATAAAATTTTCCAGGAACAGCAGCAAAGCGGTTGGTAATACAAAATTTAGAAAGAAAAAAAAAGAGGGGGGGGGGTAGAGGAGATTTCATTTGTCTAAAGTCTCTAAACTATCGATTTGGTTTTTCAAATGCTTATAACATAAAATAATAGACAGAGAAAACCACCTGAGAAATGCTGCATTTTGGTCCAAAACCATTTAGACCTTTCCATATTTGTAGTAAATTATGACTTTGATACAATATCAAACTACCGATATTATATTCGAAATATATATATATATATATATATATATATATATGAACCTATATATATATATATATATATATATATATATATATATATATATAATAATAATAATAATAATATATATATATATATATATATATAATATATATATATATGTAGTGGAGAAATCTTTCGTCTGAGTGAAAAAAATTCTGACAAATTCCACATATTCCAGGGCTGCGGAGTCGTCAAATAAATTTTTCGACTCCGACCTCGACTCATAAATTCAATTTTGAATTTTTCGACTCCGAAACCTCCAGCTCCATAGTAAAAATTTTTGAGCTCGCTCCAGCTCACCAGAGCAAAATTTTCGACCTCCGGCTCGACTCCGCCTCCACTCCAAAAATTTCAACTCCGACTCCGGCTCAGCAGTCGATTCAAAATTTCGACTCTGACTCAGCTTATGCTAACAGAGTTACAGTAAAACATTTTTTGTTTCAACTATTTTTTCCTTGCTTTTGAGAATAAAAAAATATATCACTTTTTCAATGTATCTAATCTCCAAATGCTATACGGTAAAGTACCGTAAAGACATAAAGATGCAGGCGCAACACATGACAAACAAATATATTTCCGTTTCGGAAACAAATGTATAACGTAATTTTAATGCAAATAATTTTTATTTTTATAATAAAACAGCCATTATAAAAGAATTAACAGTTTAATACTTTCAGTCTCAAATGTACTTAAAAGTTAAAATCATATACTTAATTACTTTGATATATATATATATATATATATATATATATATATATATATATATATATATATATATATATATATATATATATATATATATATATATATATATATATATATATATATATATATATATATATATATATATATATATTGGTTTAATATTAATAGCGGAGTGAGGCAGGGATCTATTATGTTTCCTTGGTTATTCAATTTGTATATGGATGGGATTATGAAAGAATTAGGGATGGGGTGACAGGAAATGGTGCTAGAATGATGGAGAATGGAGGTGAGTGGAAGGTGCCCTACCTATTATGTAATTATTTGGTTTTGTGTGGTGAATCTGAAGAGAGTTTGAGAGGATTGGTAGAGAGATTTGGCAGGGTGTGTAAAAGGAGGGGTTTGAAAGTAAACGTAGATAAGAGTAAGATTATGGTTGTGAGTGAGGACAGTCCTCGGTGTGAAGTTATGTTAGATGGTGAACACCTGGAACAAGTGTCTGAGTTTAAATATTTATGATATATGTTGGATGAAAAGGGAACGGATGATGCAGAGTATAGTAGGAAAGCTGTGAATGGCAGGAAGGTGGCTGGTGCAATTAAATCGTTGGTGGATGTGAAAGGACTAAGTCTTGAGTGCGCTATAGGGTCTTCCATGAGGGTATGTTGTTACCTGTGTTAATGTATAGTAGTGAGACTATGGTCTGAAAAAAGAGGTATAGATATAAAGTTCAATGGGTTCAGATGGACAATCTTAGGGGCATGTTAAGTGTGAGAAGAATTGATAAAATGAAGAGTGAACGTATTAGAGAGTGTTGTGGTGTGAAGAAAGGGATAAATGAGAGAATAAATGAAAGTACGTTGAAATGGTTTGGTCATGTGGAAAGGATGAATGATAGTCGGTTGGTTAAGCGGATGTATAGTGGTGAGTGTGTTGGGAATCGACCGGCTGGAAGACCGAAGAAAAAGTGGATTGAGTCAGTAAAGGAATGTCTGCAGGAGAGAAATGTGAGTTTGGCAGAGGCGAGAAGAAAGGTGCGTGATAGGAGAGAATGCCGCGGTTTTGTGAGGGGATATGGTTGTCGCCCACCTGGGCCAGGGATGAGCCCTACACTGACGATATGCCATAGTGATGATCCGTCGCGGTCCATGAAGCTCTAGGGTGGATTTTCTGACTGCGACGAGAGTAGTAGGAACGGGATTCCGGTCGTGTTGGTCATTTTGACCACAGCATCCAGGAACCTACCTGAGGCTTTTTTGAGCCCAATTTTTTACCTTTTTTGACCTTTTTGGGCCTTGACCTTTTTGGGCCTTGACCTTTTTTGGGCCTTGACCTTTTTTGGGGGGCCTTGACCTTTTTCGACCAACCCTTTGGTCTTCCATGGGTCATTTTTGGCCCACGGTATTTTTCGTCCATGGGTCATTTTCTGGCACCCCTAATTTTCTGGCAACCCTAATTTTTGGCAACCCTTCGAAGAAGGGTTGCATAAGCGGTCGCGTTAGCAACCGTTGTACATGTGCCCCCTATTCCCCCCTCTAATTTTTTCGTCCATGGGTCATTTTTTGCCCACGATATTTTTGATGTGTCTTTAGGGGCATAGCCCTTTTGTCATGTCTCGATCCTCCCGGCACCCGCAGGCTGCGTTCCCGTCGCCGCGTGCGCCCGCAGGCGCATTTTCCCGCCCACCCGCCGCGTTTTCCCGCCCGTCAGGCCACCTGAACCGTTGGTTCACATCCGTTAACAAAATAAAAGGTATCTTCATAGCCCGAACGTGGATGTGAGCGTATGTCAACCGGAGTATCCCGGGTTTCCGACCTTCAAGTACTAATTACCAGAGAACTCCGCATCCCTAATGGTAACGTGAACCTCTCTGTATGTTAAGGTTTCATACCTTCATCATACAATAACACCTGAAGTACATGCGCTTAATACACTGCGCTATGAGGACACCTACAGTTTTTAGCTTTATGACTGTCATACATTACACACTCTATGACTTTACAGCCATGTTACGCTTTAAATTAATAATTGGCAACCCCAAATAAAAATAAATAAATAAAATGGCAACACAGATAAATAAAAATGGTAATGAAAGAGTAATACAAATAAATAAATCAATAATTGGCAACACAGATAAAAAATGTTAATGAAAGAGTAATACAAATAAATATTTTATTTTAGCAGTATATACATATATTATAATTATACATTGAAATTAAATATACATATATCAAAATTATACATTGAAATTAACACAATGGAATTAACGTTCCATCATATCCCTGTGCTACAGTGCGGGCACTACCTAGAACAAGATTCCGTTTATTTGATGTATGGCGAAACCTTTTTATGCCGTTGATTAAAATGACATTTCCTAGTTTATCGGCTCGCATTTTCATATCAGGAACCTTAACTTCACGATAATGGTTTTCGTTATTTACATGTGGCTGGTCGGCATCATCTAGATTATGGATATCTTTGTGAAGTGAAGATTCATCATCTTCACTCATCATTTGCGTAACGGCTAAGGCTGTTACGTCTGTGTCCTTGATCATATTGTAGAAGTGATTGTCGTCGTTTAAGACCATCCACTCCCGGTTCTTAGTTTTTTCGACATCCTTAATCATCTTATCGAAGTTAATCTTCGCCATGCCTTGGAAGTTAACTATGTGTTCGGTGTCCTTGTTCAAAGTTAATCCTTTTGCTTTTAAGATGTAAGCATAACTCGAGTCATTCTTCTTTATCCGAATGGCATAGGATTTAGGGCCAGTGCACACAAAACTATCAGCTATATCCCCTGGCCCTAATTCATCCGTCAGGTTTCCTAAGAATTTTCCAGTATCAGGAATATATTGACCTTCACGTGCTGTGAAAACACAGCTGTCGGTATCACAGTAAAGTACACGTTGCCCTAGAGAATCGAGGAGATTATATAGTTCTACCCGAGCATAAGCTGTGGTGAAGGATGCAACAGCTACATTTGTAGCCTTTGCTGTTTTATTAGTGAAGTCCGTATGTGTGACTTCGACTATATGTTTATCATCCGCTACAATGACATTTCTAACCTTAAGATCAGCTCTCTTCATTAAGTCCCAGACCTGGGCATAGCTAGTACAGACTATATCTTCATTCTTGGGAATACGCTGAGCTAGTTTTCCCCATAATGAATTGAGGAGTAGTTTAGCTATATATCGCATTCCAGGATTACTTTTAATATTGTCTGGATCAAGTGTTACGCCCTCGATGTCCTTGAAATCCTGCAGGTATTGAATGAATTCCTCGCATACTTTATCGGTTATACCATCTGGCAATCCCGAAGCCTCAGTCTTCCATTTCAAGAACGTTTCAACGTATTTGCCAAAGATGTCGTTTGAAGGTGTAAATTTCCATATTTCATGGATCTTTTTGATCTCATAGCCTTTCTTTACAGCTAATTCCAGCTCAGGACTACAGTATACGCCTTTTAACATACGTTGATTGTCCGTATGTCTGCATTTTCCTTCATAGCCAGATGCATGTTCTACAAAGAGAAAATATTAGCCGATTGTCATAGCGGGCAGGGAGGACAGGAGTGTACAGGGTCTTAGGAGGTAATACCGAAACATACGAGAGACCGAAATAAGTGGAATTCATTTCTTGGGCGAACTTTTCTATTGAAGGAAGATCCCTACCTACAAGTTTCGTGGGCGTACCTGCTGGAAAGGGTTTTGTTTTCTGGACAAAAGGATACAATGAGGTGAAATCTAGGTACTTCAATTGAACGCCTTCTGTAGGTGGAAAGTAATAGACGAAGGGCTCTGTACGCCCCCCGTACAAGGCTTCACCTACCTCTAGTTTCGCATTTGCAAGCTCATTTCCGATTGATTGCACGTATCTTCCTAACTTCTCAGTTCGTGTTTCATCATTGTTGTTTACAACAGTGACCTCACACTCTTTTTTCATTTTCGCCCATTCGCATTCCCATATTCTAATTACTTCATAACCTTGCGACTTGTAATCCGCTTCTTGCCTCATGGTCGTACTGTACCTATCAAGACTTGATTTGCCATAGAGTTTTTCTAAACCTTTCTTACATGCTTGGTGACCATGAAATACACAGCCGTGGAAGAGTAAGACAATCTTCTTCATAGCTGTACCAGATGGAGGAGGGGGCCGTCTCTCATTCAGTTCTATCGTTTGTTCATTAACGTTGAGTTGACGGGACGTTAAGAACTCGTTAAGGTCAAAGGGTACGTGGTCTTCAGCTGGAATTTCAACGTACCCGTCAGGCTTTAGGTACCTGTTTTTGATTTTAAATTTACGTTCGCCACCATTCCTTGCATGTTCGATTCGATGACCCTTATACATCTCCATGAACGTAAGCCATTTCACACCATCATACGAGTAGTTTGAATCATCAGTACGTCCTATATGGGCTAGTGTATTTTCAGGCATGAAATGCATTTTATATACCATGAATGATAATGCAGCAATGGTAGAACAATCAAGTAGACAGTCAACTTTATGATCCTTAAGGAAGATACCTGAATTTCTCAAAGGATTGACGAAGAATATTAACGTCTTGAACGCAGTACGTTGTACATTCCTTCAGGATATCGTAGTCCTTATTGTTAAATGTTAGCGTTCAAAATCAGCCTTTTCACTGTCGGACATGCGATGTGTCTCAAAAGTCTCCTTATCTGGAATTTTTCCCTTGTAATTTATATTCTCAAGGGTAAGAAACCGGTAAGGAAGAAAGTTCACCTGTAATTCCCATGCACTTAGGAAGTTTTTTCAGGGCGCAGGGCATAAACATTAGCGTGTCCTTAAACTGGATATTATGGTTAGCGGTCATAGTTATAATTTTGGTTCCACGTTTCACAGGGTTGGAAGATATGGAATGGACGGTAGGCCTGGCAAGCAGTTTGCTGTAAACAAACTGATTGTCGAACTTACCTCCATTATGAGCTGCAACTAATATATTAGATTTCTTATGTTTTTCAGCAAATCTGAATATATAGTTGAGAAAAAGATCGACAGGACACTTCTCATATTCTTCTGTTGCTTCCAAATTCAATTTGAATATTTCAGTTCGGCCAGTTCCACAAGTCTCACACGGTTCTGAATTGTCTAGTTCTTCCTCACCGCAGTTATTGCATACTAGCATACTCACTAGAATATAGGGGAGCATATCTGTTTTTACGCGTCCTCCTTCTTCACGATTATTATGATTATAGGTTTCGATGTCATAATAAAACGTGAAGGTGGGCTTACGCTTGGCGAAAGCATCATCTGTTGGAACCTTGATTTTCTTCATGAAACATTGGTGATTATCGCCTTCTATTCCATACTTCTCGTCGCATACTCCACATTTAATATGCATGCAGTCATGTCGGTGGTCGGCCCCCTTTATCAGCTACTATCTCACTGTCGCATAATTCACATACTTTAAGGTACTTGCAGGTGAGGTCTTTATGCAATTCAAGACAATCCTTATTATAGAAATCCCGATTGCAATCAGCACAGTGTAAAAGCGTAGATGTATCGCCCGGCAAAGCTTTACATTTATAAGTTAAGCATTGTCCGCACCTGTATTCAGTGCATTCGTTTTGTAAATGGTTAATTAAATGGTCGGTGAAGGAGTAGCACTGATGACAAAAAACTGGCCCCTTGATATTCTTAGGTTCTACACTACCTAAAGCTATCTTGATGGAATCTCCGGGGAAAGGATAATAATAATGGGTTTCTTTGGGATCATACCCTATTACAAAGAGAGGTAGGTCCCTGTTCTGTTCATGTGGTTTAAACACTATCTTGAGTTTGTCATGCTTATCTCTAGCAAAAACGAATATCCTACATTTAAGTGTTTCCTCTATTACTGCAAAATCATCGGCCTTTAAGGGTTCTTCATAAGTTAGTCCACACCGAGTTGCGATCTGTCCACCTATTTCATGTAGATCCTTAGGGTAAAAATTTTTTATTTTGGGCGCAGATTGGCCTGGCTTTTTAGGTACATGATGGTGGAGCTTATAGCATGCAGCTATAGCCCTGAATCCGCATCCAACACTGGTTCTTATACTCCTATCATCGTTATTTATACCTAAGTGTACTGTATTATTGTAAGGGTGTATAAAGTTCACAGAAGATGGGTCAATTGGACCATTACCCTCTGTATTATGACATATCTGAACATCTACAATGAAATCGTCCAACATGGCTTGGTCACCAGACTGAAAGAGTTCTAGAAAACGGTCCGACAAATATTGTGCCAGATTTGGTCGAGATATCATTTCATGAGGAATACGGATGTGGAATTGCCCCCCGTTCCTATCCGTGAACAGGAAACCTGCCCTGAGGGTATATTCCCGATATGTCACTACGCTTCTTACTTGTTCTATCACACTGTGAATGACAGCTACTAACACATCGTTGATGTCTCGAGTGCCGTTAAAGATCTGTCTGGTGTCGACACGTACTCTGTAGCGGTGCTGATCGATAATCCCTGAGTTACGCGTAGATCCTTCACGTGTAACTTTTAATAATTCGGTCGAGAAAGGTGCAGGTGGTTCATCAACCTCCTCCTCCTCGTCGTCGTGAAACACCTCCACACGTGAAGGACCCGCAACAGCCCCATCATCTACAATCCGTGCCCTTTCTGCTTGCGTTTTTTCTGGAAAAAGAATGAAAATTCATAAACAATTGTGTAACATACTATTATGTAACAATATTTTTTTCAGTAATATTTTTCAGTAATATATAGAATAATTAGATTGTAACTTACCGACGATTCCGAAGTTGGGATATTCGCTTCAGATAAGGGGGTGGGGGCATCTTCACGGGTATTTGGAGCTTCACCGGATTCACCAGTATTTAAGGTGTGCTGATTACGCGTAGGTGCTTCAGATGATTTCTGTTGAAAGGCGAAAAAGAACGTGTAAGTTAAATGTAGATTGTTATAGGGGTAATATATACGGATTCCAGAATTTGAAATATGCTTACCTTTCCTTGTTTTTTCGACCCAGCGGTGAGAGGTGTAGAAGGACCTGGGGCATCGCTGTCTGTACGATCTGAATTGGATTTATCAGCTACTGCACCACTACCTGTTGAACCGTTACGGTTTTGGGCATCAGCGATACGACGAAGTCTACGCCTTTCATGCTTGGAGATTAACCTCTTCTTATTAGGACTGTTGGGTTTCCTGCGTGTAATCTATAGACGGGAGAAAACATGTATGTAAATATAAAAACAAAATGTAGATTGTTATAGAACAGCTATAGAGATATATAGGATCATGTATTGAATTGCACATACCATTCCTTGATTTCCTTCGGCACTGGATCGGTTTGTAGAAATACATCCTCCAACAAGCTGTGCAGTACTTGTTTCGGCCGTGACACTGGTTGATACTTCGGATTTGGCTCGTTCAGCATTATTCCGTTGAAGCTTACGCCGCTCGAGTTTCGATATTAGTCTTCTCTTAACAGGACTATTTGCATTCCGATCACCTCCGGCTTTATTGACACATTGAGCATTATCACACTGTAAAGAAACAGTATTATAGAGTATATATATATATATATATATATATATATATATATATATATATATATATATATATATATATATATATATATAATATATATATATATATATATATATATATATATATATATATATATATATATATACCGTATATATATATATATAAGAATATCTATTGTAATAACGTCTATGAATATAATAACGCTTATGAAACTTACTCTAGGTCGATTCCTATTTTCATTAGCTTGAGGATTAAGAAATAAGTTCATCTGTCTCTCAGCTTCAAGTGCAGCTCGTACATATTCCTCATCATTATCCGTAGATATATCAAGATCAATTTCATTAGTGTTCGCTGGTACAGGAAGGGGTATTTCGTTCTCGGTCGGTTCGACCACCTTACGCTGTAAAATAAATAAATATATATATATATATATATATATATATATATATATATATATATATATATATATATATATATATATATATATATATATATATAATAATAATAATAATAATAATAATAATAATAATAATAATAATAATAATAATAATAATTTAACGTTACTTACCCTTTTGCACGGTTTGGCTGTACTCAGGCTTCGTTCATCATCAGCCTCGACTGCCTTTTCATAGGTTCGCACAGCTTCTACTAATTCCACCTCATCGACTACTTCCACGAGTACGGACTCTGCCACAGTTTCTCCATCTCCGCTGAAAGTACGTTTTAATCCACGTTTTTGGTTATTTCCAGACATATTTCCGTTTTCTTCTTCAACAATTCTTTCCAAAGAGTGTAAAACACTGAAACAGAAATGAATATATATATATATATATATATATATATATATATATATATATATATATATATATATATATATATATATATATATATATATATATATATATATATATATATATATATATATATACGCTTAATTAAATAAATTATTATATATATATATATATATATATATATATATATATATATATATATATATATATATATATATATATATATATATATATATATATAAACAATATTATTACATTAGAGCATATGTAATTCACAGCCAATACGCGGCAGTCCTTGAAACACTCTGACTAAATACACCTCGGCTTCAAGGTTTTTATACGCAAGAATTTAGCCCTTAGGGCATATATTTTAAGCCTAATGTGCGTAAAGGTTAACTAGTACTCTTTAAAGTTTACATATGTATTTCAAATGAGGAACAATGTCTTAAATCTAATATATATATATATATATATATATATATATATATATATATATATATATATATATATATATATATATATATATATATATATATATATATTTCATAAATATTATTATACGCTATAGTTTTCTTTTAAAATAAAGGGAATACGATGAGGAATCATACACTGAAACGCAATTATAAAAAATATTCTTTTATTGAGTAAAATTACATCATTTTTAGAATTTCCTGAACAATAATAAAATCGTTGAGTATTGGGTTTTTAGCTGAGAATACATTAACGAGATCTTCAAGAGTGCGATTTTTAAGTAATCCTTGTAAAAAGTAAACGGCATAGGTCCACATAGCTGTGACGAGTATGATTGTATCGGAAACGTTAAGGTTTTCATATAACCTGAATTATTGTTTCTTAGGAATTGCTTTATATAAGGGGCTGAATATATATTCGATTGATGCAGGGAATCAACTAGAATCATACAGTTTTCATCAAGTTTGTATAGTACAGCCCAATGACCCTGAGTAGTTTCCCATCTAGGTGAAGTGTTAAATATCAACCCTTCGTTTACTCTTATTTTTATATCTTCTAATTCATTACTAGCATACGTATGCTTGAAGCCCTTTACTGAAACACCAGTAATACGCCAAGTTCGGACTCGTTCATGTTTATCCGGTTAGAAGCACGTTTCTAACTCTGTCTAGTTCAATGAGACTTTGGTATTCCATATAGACCAAGACTGAAACAGGAACCTGTAAGCTCGATGCAAAATTTAAATTCAATCCTAATGAGCCACTCGTTACAGCGCATAAATGAGTAGAGGCAGACGAAGAAAGGTCGGCTGTTAGTTCATAAGCATATAAATTAGAATTGTCAACGTAATCTTGTAGTGTAATTCCCGTTCCTGAATCACTACACTGCACAGTTTGAGCTATCAGATCGTAGAAAGGCCGAGAGCACAACGACTCATAGGGAATGTTGCTATAAGACGTTTCGTAATCCCTACCGTGTGAATGCCCATCGATTTGAAGACTGATCCGTTTTAAATTGAAATGTTGGAATTTAAAGGTTGGCTTTTTATACTTGCCTGTTACAGCTGTATGTTCAAGCATCCCTACTACAACTTTCAGGGGAAGAGTAGCGTTAACAATGTTGGGGATATTAATATTTGATAAACCAGGTGTAAAGTTAAAAATCTTTGTCTCCACTCGTATCAGGGGGTACTTTGCGGTTGAGGAAAGAAGTGATTTTTCAATTTCAAGATGTCTGTTCGCCGTGAGTTTCACTTTGCGTACATAAATATAGGTCTCCAACAATTTGAAAATTGGGGATGGTGGAGTACTCGTAGCGCCGCTTTTAGTGCTTACTTTCAATGCAAACTGTGGTGCAGCCCTAGTTAATTTCAACTTAAGTTCCACACCTGGGAGTAGAAGTCGCTCCTGATTAAGTAGATCGCCCATTAGTCGGCCGTAAAATTCGTAGGTGTTACTTAGAGATTTCGCAGCTCTGTCAATATGCTTATCTACATCTTTAAAGCTGTAGAACCCACAGGATTGCAGGTGTGATTGTTTCGCATCTTCACTAAAGTTTAAAAGATTGTTAATGTAACATTTGTAAGGGTATAAGGCTGTAGCTGAATTAACAGGTGTTTCATTAAGGAATATTTCCAGCTGACTGAAAGCGGTATACAGGAAGTTACTCTCAGTGTAAACGACATGATCATCGGATGTAGGTAGGTCGCTTCCGTCTTCTGATAAAAGTTTCACTTTCAAGTATAAATGGATGTCACAGGGGTCGATGTAAAAGTCCCCCGATCCAGTTACTATAAACTCTAAAGGTGCATCGCTATTGGTAATCGAGTGAGTGGGATTGATAGATACGTAATTGCTATTAAGCAGACTCACTTGGGTTGGCGGAACATTGAAAAGATTTAATTCTGATTTACAACAGCCATGAGACGCACTGGTTAAGAAATGCATCCTATCGCCTCAAAAGCTTTCCTAAGAATGAATAGAATATAATATCACACCTCTTATATACTCTCCCTAGATAAGGCTATATATTCTGATGAGCCCTCAGTTCCATTGTAACCTTTAGGCGAGTAAGAAGTGTTATCGAATCTTCGTGTAAAGAACCTTGCTATTTTACTGTGTCCATCATGGTTAGAGTTAACCGTTTCATCTCTATACAGGACATTGTACAGTGGGAGGAAATTCTTCCAGCCTGTGGAGTTTCAATTGCTTATAAAAGAAGACCCGAAGGTAGTGAATTTTACACGTGTACTAGCTCCCGTACAAACTATAGTAACCAAAGGATATTTATGAATACAGAAGAACTACTTAATGTATGTTTACAGGCCGAAACATTCATTTCGCAGTGCCGTAATCCATCGGCCAGTTTAATCGGAACAAAAGTAGTTATCAGTCAGAGTGTGAAGAGGAAACCTAAACAACTCACTATCGAGTTTTCAAAGAAACAAAACATAATCAGAATGGAGGTAAGAGTATGGAGAGCGTATAACTCATGTACATTTAAACGCACCCGATACGGTTTCTTTATTACAGGAACACAACAGTTGAAGTATATGATCGAGATTCGCAAGAGGGTATTATTACAGAGTGTAAGGGCAGAAATGTTGAGTAATCACGTAAATACGGCACATTATATGTTGTATGAGGAATACTACACATTTAAGAAAATGCTTACGGAAAACTCTGAAGATATTATTGAATACTTCTTGAGATCAATAGACATGTATAAATTTATTTCAATGTTTAAAAAACAATGGTGTGATTCTATTTACACTGACGGACCAGAAAATAAACATAACATGATTTCTATACGTGATCTTTTCACATATATATTAGGAGATGGTGTGCATGTACTAAGAGAATACCTAATGGAAAACGATCTGTGTGAATGGCATATTTGTAAAGCTTTCGAAAGAGTAAGTTTAAAATAAGCGTAGAACGGGCCTTTAGGGTAAAGCTTAAATATATTTAAAAGGAAATCTATGTATACTACATCCTTACTGAACTAACAGATGTCAATCATGGAGGACGTGCATAAATTCATGTTCCGTACACCTGCGACGTGTCTTATAGCCGGTCCAACTGGATGTGGAAAAACATTTGCAATACTAAAATTATTAAGTGAATTAGAGGTATTTGAAGAGCGACCTGTGAAAATAATATGGTGTTATAACGTATTTCAGGCAAAGTTTAACGAATATAAAAACCTTATTCATTTCCATGAAGGTATCTATGACGTAAAATCGTTAGAGAACATAAAAGGACATAAGGTTATAATACTGGACGACCTCATGCATAAGGTGAATATTGAGGTAGCCGAAACATTTACAGTTTATTCTCATCATCTAAATATCTCGGTGTTCTTCATAACCCAGAACATTTTTCACCAAAGCAAGCATATGCGTAGTATCTCATTGAACACCCAGTATTTGATTCTTTTCGGGCAGAGACGCGATATGAGTCAGATCAATGTACTAGCCAGTCAAATGTTCCCCCTTCAAAGGAAAGAGTTCTTAAAAGTATATAAAGAGGTTACTTCGATCCCCCACGGTTATTTGATGTGTGAACTTCACCCTAAAAACACGTACAGAGTGTTACTCCGTGCAAACATTCTACCTTCCGAAATCGAAACTGTTTATATTCCTGAGTAATGAGGATAAAGAAATATTTACCGTTGATGAAAAATTATAAGAAACTTAGTAAAAAAGAAAAAGAGAAATTACTAAAAAACACGGCATTTGTAAACTGTATCTGTGAGATCTGTTTAAATATGGTAAAACAGGTCATACCATTGAAAACTGTTCAGAAGAGAAAGTTACGTCGTCACAGCAACATCATTCGTAAACTTGTCCGTAAAGTTAAGACGAATAAGAATTTAAAGCATAAAAAGAAACTGTTACAGCAGGTGGAGGAGTTTTCCTTCCATTACTCTTCTCCGTAGTTGGTCCTTTGTTGTCTAAACTGTTAACAGGGAATCACGCGTAAGAATGAAGAAGGCTGTAGTAATCCCCTTCGAACAATATACAAAGTTACAGGATAATTCTCAGTCTATTCCTCAGCCTATTCCCGAAACATTACTCGATCCTCGCATTGAACAGATACGTATTTTTGAAAAGGAATTAGCAGATATATTAACTTCAAAAGTTAATGTAGACGAGAAAAGGTTGAAATATCAGGAAATATTACAAAAATTATTAGAAGTCAAAGACAAGTATACAGGAATGCATCCTATTTCAAATGAAGTTTCACAACGCGACTATGAAAGAAAGGATTTTAAAAAGGTTTTAGAAAACAGCTTACCACCTACATTGAAGAATAAAGGAAACGCATTATATGATACTTTAAAAGATCAGTTAAATTGGAACGAATTGGGCCAGATTGTAGTTAATGATCAACCCCTTCAAGGATCAAATATAGTAGACTTAGTCTCAGACTTAATTCGAGACTGGAAAAAGAAACCTATACCAGGTTGGGAGGTCATTAAACGCGAGTTACAGGGGGTTAATTTTCCACGTAGCTTAATTCATAATAAGCAAAGGCTACAGGATTGGGATAATCAGCCATCGATATCCGAACCTGTAGTTCCTAATGAACGACCTTACAAGGGAATATTACATCGTAAGAGCAAAACAATAAGTAGTCCTCAAGTAATAAGAAAAAAGCGAAATGAATTAGCGCGAAACTGGTTAAGAATGTAATATACATTACGTCATTTGATTACAACTGATTCACTCTCATCATAAAATACTCAGAAACCGCTTTGGACAGGAATATACAAGAATACACACACTCATTCTTGTATATACAAGAACGACGTTATCTCCATTAGGCTTAAAAGTGTAACTCCGCCTCTTATGTTTCACCATCATAACTCTTAAGCCTAATCAGATGATTGGTTGAATGAACGTAAGCCAGCAATCGGGGGGCGGAGCTAAATAAGCTCCGCCCACCTCTTATTCATGTATATAAACCCTGTGCGTGCTCTGGCAAACCATATATTTGTATTCCCTCCTTCCAGTGGTTAGTAGCTGTGTTACGAACGAAATGACGTGCTTAGTTAGAAATATCACGATTAGCGAGCTAACGTCTTGGTCTGTGGTCCATCAGCATTGCGCTGTCATCCTTCGTTTTAGAAGAAGATCATCAGGAGACCGCTACATTACATGCTTAGCCCCCCTCCCAGCTTATAACAAACCTTTATTCATCTCTGTAGAAAGTCTCGCCATCATCATGGAAGCTGTCTCGGATTGGGTTTCCAAAGACTATATGAACCTCAGCGTGGTAAATGAATGGGGGCTGGCTATATCACAAGGTGGGTCTGAAGATCACAAGCGTTTAACCTTGGTTTTCTCCTTACATGAAAACATTCCTAGGGTACATATAGGCTGCTGGCTACGTCGCAATGCGTCATCTGTTTTCTCATCAAGTGTGCACGCAGTTACAATAAGTGGTAAAGAATCCATCGAATTGTTCCTAAAGATGAACGATGAATTCCTACATAGATTAGAAGATACGAATACACTGGAGGACCTTATAAATACCTCATATCGCCTGGTTTACAATATCTACACTTCCAGTTTCTTGTTTAACTCTAACAACATTGATAAGATGATAGATGTCGTTGACCTTAATCGCTTTACATCAGCTTGGAATGAGGAAATGAGTGGCGATCGATATAAAAATCATACTCTAAAGATTTCGGCTGCAGAAATGTATATGTTCATTACGGGAGAGGGAAGGGTAGGATTAGAATCCTACGTCGAAGCGACGCAAGCAATTCTCGATGCATTAAAGTAATATATTATTACTGTAAATATTACTACCTCTGTGTAAATATTATCGTAGCAGTGTAAATAAAATGTTTTTATATTTTTACATTTCCTTATCCTTTTTATTTTTGGGATTGTGTGTATATATATTTATTTTTATTATTTTATTATTTAAATTTATTTTATTTATTTTATTTTTATTATATTTAATTTTATTTATTTTTATTTTATTATTTTCATTTTTATTTTATTTTAATTTTATTTATTTTATTATTTTATTTATTTTTATTTAATTTTATTTTATTATATATATATATATATATAATCCGCTTACATATTGATCAGTAGCTGACATGGGGGCAAAGGAGGTAGTTGATAAATATTACTTTAACCTGAGGGAACCAAATAGTTTTGGGGGCTTCAACAGGTTTGCTTTAAGGCATCCTAATATTGAGAAAAAAGAGTTAAAAAAATATTTAGAGGGTGAAGAGGCATTTACTCTACATAAGCCTGTAAGAAAAAAATTTCCTACGCGGAAAACCATAGCCTCTCAACTCGATAGTGTGTGGCAATTAGATTTAACGGAAATGATTAAATATAGCTCTTATAATGAGGGGATTCAATACGTACTTTTTACTATTGACGTGTACTCTAGATACCTATGGCTGAAACCGTTAAAAGATAAAAGATCAGTTACAGTTGCCAGTGCAGTACTTGAAATTATAAGGGAAGAGAGGAGAACGCCTAAATCATTTTGGACGGATTCAGGAATGGAGTTCAAGGGGCGGGAGTTTCAGGAGTTGACTTGGGAGTATGGTATAAGCTATTACAATACATTTTCCGTAAACAAAGCTGCTATAGTTGAAAGAGTCCAGCGTACTATTAAGGAACGCATGCATAGGTATTTTACTAAAATGAACACTTTTAAATATATTGATATACTAGACGATCTGGCTTATTCTTATAACAGGTCTTACCATAGAACTATAAAAACAACTCCTTTAGAAATGTCAAAAACGAGAGGCTGTAGCACATCTAAGGTCGAAAAAGAAAACAAAATAAAAGATAATTCAGGAATAAAGGTGAACGATTATGTAAGAGTATCACGGACCGAGGAAAGATTCAGAAAGGGATATGAATCCGGTTGGACTACGGAAGTTTTTAAAGTTCACAATATCCGACCACTAAGCCGTGACAGTTTAAAGTTATATTATCTGGAGGATTTAGATGGTGAAAAAATAAAAGGAGGGTTCTATAAACAGGAAATACAAAAAGTCAGGTTCAATCCTGCAACTCATGAATATAAAATTGAAAAAATATTAGCTACTAGAGGCAAAGGAAAAAATAAACAGGTACTGGTGAAATGGAGGGGGTATCCTGCTAAGTTTAATACTTATATAAAAGCAAGTGAAGTTAAGAATCATTAATCAGTTGATATTATAATCATGGAGAGGTTAGATCACTTTTATTTAACTCTACCATCTTCAGCCTCCCTGGATTTACATCCTGATAATAATCTCGCTGATTTTACAACGGAGTTAGTTAACCATGTTTATCTTGAACGAGCAGAGTATGAAGTGGGATTATGTGAAATGATATTAAATACGGACATAGAAAATTTACCAACCAATCTATTCTGGATGACCGTGTACAGGAGTGTAGAATGTGTTGAAACTATAAGAAGTGTAGAATGTGTTGAAACTATATTACAAGCGGAAGGTACTCGTTTTCTGAAAAGGACTACAATTGCCAAAAAGGTAAATACGGCGACATTTGCTACAAAAGAATACTTCATTGAAGAATTTGCTCTGCGAAAAGCATATTTTAATTCGGTGCCCGCTATTTTCAGTCATTTAAACGAACTCTTTGATGCGAGTATCATGTGTAAGGATTTGCTATACAAAACTGATATGCGGGCCAATGAAGATAAAGTAATAATATCTTTAAGATCAAAAGCAAGTGTAAACCTGCGAGACCGTGACATGTTTTTTCTCGAGCGGTCACCATGGCAAAGAAAACATGTACGTAAAAGGTATGGTGAACTGGATATACTCCATGATATCCCTACTATGCTGAAGAGGGTTATACTATCTGTGGAGAATAAGCCCTTAACTTGGCATGAGCAAAAAGAGAAGCGGACCGAGTTCTGCATTATTCATGTACCCCCTCCGAGATGCTCACCCGCCCAGGGCTGGCTTACATCTACACCGATCTTGTTTCCCATCAATATGTAGGTAACATCACAGCCCCTTTGTTAAGGGTGGTCCACCTTACTGATAAGGTAGTCACCTTTCCGAATGTTCATTATCTACCTCTAAGTAAAGCACAAATTTGCTCTATAAGGATATATATTAAAGATGTGGAGGGAAAGGCATTCAGGTTTACACCGGGCAGTCTAATTTGTAAAATGCACGTTAGGAGAAAAAGGTATTACTAGACTTTATATGGGAAGACACTAGGTCAAACTTGAGAGGGAGGGTTACACCTATTTAAAGTAGTGCATAGTAGGTTTCCACTCATTCAATAACTATCTCTTATACTGCAAAGTTTAGTTAAAAGAAAACCTCTAGTTGTTGAAAATGAGGGTTGAGAGGTACTTCGTTGGCTCAAGATTACAGCGCGGGTATGGCGTATCTGGATTTTTTGCCCGGCTCTTGAGAGGTGCCATGCCTCTTTTGAAACGCAGCGGAAGCTATATAGGAA
>JABUQX010147687.1:2500-10000 GCA_015478945.1 Trachelipus rathkii
TACCTACTCGCCGACCTTTAGAACATAGCTAGAACCCCACATCTCCAGACATCTCCTGCTCCTCCCAAATCCAAGTCACCACATCCTTACAAACTTTTCATGCCCTCTTTTCAGATTACATCCCAATACTAATCATAATTCAACAAAAATAACCTACATACACTTCTTTCTTTCTTCAAATATATCAACAACAAGAAAGCAAATTGGGAATCTTTTAGCAAGCTCATACAGACCATGCATAGAACTAGATTTACACTCCTTCCAAATAGCTGATTTTACCTCGCTCTGCAAAAAGTAACACAACACTACAATAAATCAATTCTAAAAACATCTAAAAATTTCAACCCGTATGGCCACCATAAGCAACTCAACCTCCAACTTTTCACCAGAAATTGAGACCCCCTCATTAAACAAAGAAACTCCTTCAGGCAAAATAAAAAAAAAACCGAATCAAGACCAATTAAATTATTATTATTATTTTTTTTTTTTTTTTTTTTTTTTTTTTTGTCACCATCACTCACGGGCGAAGCCCTATTCAAGGAGGGGGTGTTGACCTCAACAATTAGGATAAATAATCTAATCAACTTAGAAAAAGAACTGGCAACCCTAAACCCTCAACTCAAACCCTAAACTACAAGACCAGCACTACAAAAATATTTCACACAATAAAAAAAAATCCAACACTTCACACGATCAACCATCACCACACCACGAAGCCATCTGTAAACAAAGCAACAACAAAATATCCAGCCCTAAAAATCAATGCAATATTCATATGTCACATTATGCATAAATTAGTCACAAACCTACAAAGGCCGCTAACCGACAAATAATTAAACGGCTTTAAAGATTGAAAACTAACCAAGAATAACTCTATTCACTCCCTTAGCATCATTTAACATTATTAAAAACCTGAAAAACCTCACAAGTAGTAGGACCGACCATATATCCAATATTCACCTCAAACACATAGGAACCAATGCCATCACAGCCCTAACATAAATATCTAACGTTACATGGCAACCAACACTCTACCACCTTTTTTAGAAGCATGTACCAACATTAAAACCAAACAAACGACCTAATAATACAGCCTCACGCATACCTATATCTTTACTTTCAATAATATCCAAAATATTTGAAAATTTAGTCTTCCTTATAATTCCCCACCCCACCCCCACCCCCCCCCCATTATTCCTCTATCAAACTCACAAGTCACAACATTGTTTTCGACAAAATCACTATACTACCACACTCCAAAGCTGACATAACTGAACACATTCTCACGGGTTTCAACCAAACTCCCTCCCCCACTACTCTACGTACGCTCCTTGTAGCAACAGACAAAGTCTTAAAAACAAACATAACCATCAAAGGCCAAAAAAAATTATAGCAATAGCAAATAGCACCACTCCTCCCGTTCATACAAATTATGTATTGCAGTCCTTCTTTCACCTACACTCTTTATCCATTTTATGTATGACATCTCACATCACCACTTCCTCTTTCATAAAAATTAATAGTTATGCTGATGATCTAACAATCATAGTTCAAAATAATCTTTTTATAAATATAGCATGCAGAAAACTGCAACAATATATAAAGTTTATAAACCAACTGAGACAATGGCTGACAAAGAACAGAATGACTGCATCACCCCACAACTCAACTGTTACCTTAACTACCCCGGACTGAAGAGAATTTAATATTCGCCAAGCAATATTCCTATCAAACAATAGACTTGCCCTTAGTAAACAATCCACCATCCTAGGTTTGACCTTAGACACTTATATGACATTAATCCCCCACCCACATCAACAATATCACTTCAAGAGCCACACATAAATTGAATGCACTAAAAGCACTAACCGGAACAAACTTTGGCGAACATAAAGTAACTCTCACAATAGTATACAGACAATACATTCGCCACTTCCCAAATTATGCATCACCTGCTTGGGCTCCCACAATAGCACAATTCAATATTAAAAAATTAGAAGCAAATCTCACTCAAGATACTCAGACAATATCACAATAAAACAAAAATTCTTCCTACAAGGGCCCATCTTGACATGATAGGCTGTCAAATTGACATTAAATCACTCTCAATAGATCATCCCCTGCATCAAACATTACAACCCCTACCCCCGCACCTAGAAGGAAAAAAAATCACAAAAACATTATACTATTTTAACATACACAATACGCTCCCACCTACTCATTCCGAGATACCCCCATTTCTAAACACATTCACACCCATTTAATTCTAAGAACAATCTCCGAATATCCAAGTAACACCATACTTAAAACACATTCAAGGTATCCCCTACAGAACAAACATTATACCGTCATACCTGTGTAAAGCTGTCCAGTCGCCTCTAGGCATCATCCTTTCCTTCCAGATGACAAATTTAAAATCAATATAGAACCCTTCCCCCAACGCCAAAGATGTTTTCCCCAGACTAACGACGGCACAAGACATCTCTTGCTATAGTGTCGTGCCTTGACGGACGTCAGACACAACTTCAACACGTTTTTTTCCAACGCCCAGCTATGGTGGCACAATATAACTCAAGGTAGCCCGTTTCTTGTAGGAGGGGAACGGGGAATATATATATATATATATATATATATATATATATATATATATATATATATATATATATATATATATATATATATATATATATATATATATATATATATATATATATATATATATATATATATATATATATATATATATATATATATATATATATATATATATCGTGAAAAATTTTAGACCAAAGGAAACACTTGGTCCTAAACAAACTTATTGCCATTGACAATCGTCTCTCATCACAAAAATCTGCCAGATATATGAATGCAACTTATCGTACGTTAGACTGTACTCTGTAGAATATAGAAAAACTATATACCATTCAATAACTAATATCATTGTGCTAATATTTTCGTTATTAGTCCGTTGCCGTACTTGACAGTGGAGGGGTATATTCCTGCGTTTTGAGTAACCTGGCTTTCGTAATTTTTTGTATACAATGTAAGTGTTGTTAAATGTACTACAATTTGCAAATTCATGCAATAATGGCAAATGTAAATGGTTTACTCCAGAAATTAGACCAAAAATTGTGTTAATGATCCAAGATGGACTTTCAAGAAACGTGAAGCAATGCTGTTCTGAAATACAAGACACATGGTACGTTTGAAGACTTAAAACGAGATAGGAGGCCTAGAAAGACTTCTTCCGGGATGATATACGTATTATAAGAATATGTAGGGCTAATCCCTCAGTTTCTCCTGGATTTATAAAACGAGAACTAGGCCTAGGTGTATGTGAAAGGACGATTCGTTGCGGGCAGCAGAAAGATCTAAAATTTAAAATGGGAAAACCGGTCTCTAAATAGTAAATAACAATGTTAAATAAACAACGGTTGAAAAAGAGGCTTTCCTCCTGTAAGAAACATGGACGTTGAACGACCAAAGAATATGTTTAATAACGAATCTATTATGCAGCAGTTCAATGACGTCACAACATTTGCAAGAGTCCCTGAAGGAGCAAGCCCATATGTTCCTAGGTACACTAAAAAGACTCAAACACTCACCCTCAGTCATGGTTTGGGGTTGTTTCTGTGCCAAAGAAACAAACACCTGTATTTAGACATTCTTAAAGAGAAATTGCCAACATTTATGAAAATTTATTGATGCTCTGTCTTTCAGCAAGATCTAGCACAATGTTATAAGGCAAAAAGGACATCTGACTGGGTCAAAAGTAACTTTCCACTGCTTGACTGGCCAGTAAATTCATCAGACCTCAATCGAACTGAAAATATTTAGCAATTAATAAAAAGAAAGATCGCATAACAAGTTTTCCTCTCTCAGTGATTTAAAGAACAATATTAAGAATGTGTGGACAACAGATATTTCAGATATGTGCAAAAATATTGTTGAAAACATGCTAGAGAGGATAAAGAATGTAATATAAAACAAAGGATATCCAACCAAGTACATAAATAAATTAGAAAATAAACATGTAAAAGTAATAATTTTTTTTCTTTTATCTAATAATTGTCTTTGATCTTAAATTTTTCGGATAATATATATATATATATATATATATATATATATATATATATATATATATATATATATATATATATATATATATATATATATATATATATATATATATATATATATGTATATATATATATATATATATATATATACTATATAAATATATATATATATATATATATATATACATATATATATATATATATATATATATATATATATATATATATATATATATATATATATATATATATATATATATATATATATATATATATATATATATATATATATATACTATATATATATATATATATATATATATATATATATATACTTACTATATATATATATATATATATATATATATATATATATATATATATATATATATATATATATATATATATATAAAACTAACTATATATATCTATATATATATATATATATATATATATATAATTATGAACTAACCAGCACATCTACTGTTCATTTGCATAGAAAGTATTTAAAATGCATGACAAATTGGTTTACAATCAACTTTACATTGATTTTTTTTTTTTATTCGCTTCTATTTAATAATAATAGAATGAAAAAAGAAAGTTTGGGATATTATTTTCCAAAGTTTCTCATATAAATGAAGCGTGTTAGGTAGTCTTTTGACAAACATTACATATATATATATATATATATATATATATATATATATATATATATATATATATATATATATATATATATATATATATATATATATATATATATATATATATATATATATATATATATATATATATACATATATCACATATATATATATATATATATATATATATATATATTTATTTATTTACACATAACACCATGTCCTGCATGGCTGCAAGGTGGTGTTGGTGGTGATAATTATTTACAACTATCACCACCATTCACGAAAAGGAGCAAATGATAGAATAGGGTTTTCTGGACCTTGCTATCAGACGAAGAGAATTATGAATTTTCTTCCTATGACTCGACGACTTCGCGAAACGCAGCTTCACTTTTCATACTATTTAAAGTTTCATATATAAAAATATCATATATATAATATTAAGTTACTAAAAGGAACGTTTCCAAAATATTTACAGCTCCTCCACCTCAGTTTGATACAAAAATAATTTAATGTTTAAATTTTTCAATAATTAAAATTCCGAATAGTAAATCAAACTTTTAAGTAGTTGTTCACAATTTAAATCCTGGCAAACATTTCTTCTCAAAAGCATTCTCTTCTTGAATAATTCTTGCAGATGTTTAATTTCATTCTATGATTCCTTCTTGTATTCCTTTTCTCTTTCTCGCTTCACTTCTCGTTTCAACAGCGGCCTCACACGATGATGAATCGGAATCACATATAAATATATATATATATATATATATATATATATATATATATATATATATATATATATATATATATATATATATATATATATATATATATATATATATATATATATATATATATATATATATATATATATATGAAATTACTTCCTTTTGGCTTATGGTATGTAGGGTCTTCCATGACATTCTAGTGCCTAATGGTTCACCTTTCTCCTGTGCCTAATGGTTCGCCTTTCTGTTATGCGTTCATATCCACACTCATCCTCCAGACAACATATCATATACACATACTTATATCCACACCCCTCTTCTAGACAACATCTTACAGACATCCCTATCCCTTATATCCATATGTGTGGGGAGAAAAAATTGCCCACATCGTATGTCCTGCGTGTTGTAGAAGGCAACTAAGGGATGGTGGTAGTTGGGTTGGCTGCCCACTACCACTTATCTTTTGCCAGGAATACTAATGCATGCCTCGGAGAAGGTCGTGATCGCCGTAAACGGCCTTCTATCTTTCGGCGAAAATGTATGAATCGTATGGGTACATGGAATGTCAAAGGAATAAATGTTGAGGAGAAGAGGAGAGGTGATGGATGTATTTAGAAAGGACAAATTTGATTTGCTCGCTGTGACTGAAACAAAGATGAAAGGAAACGGTGAAAATGAGTGGTGTGGTGTGAAATGTATGTGTGCTGGTGTGGAATGAGAGTGGGAGAGAAGGAGTTGCAATTCTGATGAGTGATTTGTGGTACAGAGCTATGGTAGATTTTGTGTGTGTGAGCTAGAATTCTAATGGTTAAATTTAAGTTTGAAAAGGTCAAGGTATGTGTGGTTGTGACATATGGTCCATCTGAAGGTAATGTTGAAGAGAGTGCGATTTTCTGGGATAATCTGAATGATGTTTTGGATGGGGAGTAGGAGCTTCAGAATGATTGTGTTGGGTGACCTAAATGGTTGGATAGGTGATCAAAAAGGGATGGTATAACAGGTGCCTTTGGGGTGTCAGGAGAAAATGAGAATGGTAGGAAGGTGATTGATTTCTGTGAGGAGAGAGGTATGTGTGTAAGTAATACTTTCTTTAAACACAAAAGTATTCATAAGTATACTAGAATTGGTGTAGGTAGAGATGGTATCGAAGTGAAAAGTATGATTGATTTTGTGCTGGTGAAGATGTTGAAGTATGTGTTGGATGTTAAATCAGTGAAGGGGTTAGGAATGGGATTATCGGATCATTATGTTGTTTTATGTAAAATTAAGTTAGTGGGGCTTGGATGGAGAGGAAGGTGATAAGGAAGGAAGTGGGTAGAATTAAGAGTGAGAAGTTAAGTGAACAAGGTAATAAGGATAAATATTTAAGAGCGCTTGCAAGTAAATCAGTTGGATATGAACAAGTTGAAACGGAATAAATCTGTAAGCAAATAAAGGAAGCGGTTGTTAGTGGTTAGTGCAAAAGAATTATGTGGATGTGCTAAAGTGGGAAGTAAGAATGTTAACAGTGAGTGGTGGAATGAAGAGGTGATGCAAACGGTTAAAAGTAAAAAAAAGAAGTGTGGTTGAATGTACTAAAAGTAAATGATGAATGATAAGTTTCAAAAAAAAAGATGTTTGGAATTATATAAGGAGGAAAAAGGAATACTAAAAGGTGCATACGTAGGAGGAAAAAGAGGTAAATGAACAGTTTGGAAGGAGGATGAATAGGGACTTACAAGGGAATAGGAAGCTCTTCTGGAAGGAACGTGAAAGGTTAAGAATGAGAATAAGGGAATCTGCTTAGAATAATGAATAGGGATGGTGCTTTCGTAACTGATGAAATGGATGTGAGGGGGAGTGTGGAAGGAACACTTCGAAAATCTGCATAACATTGGCAGTAATGAAGAAGTGATAGTGAATGTGTGTGGGTTTGATGGTGCAAGAAGGAATAGGTATTTTGGGGATGAGGTCATTAGTAAGGAGGAGGTAATGGGTAAAGTGAGAAAGTTGAAGAATGGTAAATCTGCAGGTATAGATAAAATTACTGGTGAAATGATCAAGAACGGAAGG
>JABUQX010147687.1:15000-21390 GCA_015478945.1 Trachelipus rathkii
GATCGTGCTTGTTCTCTGGCCATTCAGGCTAGAGACAGTGCGTATCGGGAGTGGAAAAATTCTCGTTCTCCTATCACTCTTGCTAATTTTCATTCAGCAAGAAATCGTTCCAGGGGTACTCTTCGACGAGCAAAGCGAACTTTCAATAAAAGAAAGTGCGCTGACCTCCTTGGTTCTCTTACTGACAAATCTTTCTGGTCTCTTGCCAAAAACATCTCTAACAACTTCTGTAAATCATCCTTTCCTCCTCTTATTCGCTCTGATGGTTCTGTTGCTAATACTCAAACTGAAAAGGCCAATCTCTTTGGCCTCCTATTTTCCTCTAACTCAACCCTGGACGATTCTGGCATTCCTCTTCCTCCTCCTCCTTCTCCTCTCAGATGTCCTATGCCTTTACCTGCGATTACATTTGATCGGGTGCATGGGCTCCTGAAATCTATGAACGTTAGGAAGGTGGGTGGCCCGGATGGCATTCCTCCCAGAGTTTTGAGGGAGTGTGCTTCCGTGCTGACCCGCCCCTCGTTCAACTATATTCTCTTGCCTCAATACTAGCACTTTTCCTCAGTGTTGGAAGCGCGCATATGTCCAACCTATTCCGAAAAAGGAAGCTTCTGTGATCCTTCTAACTATCGCCCTATAGCTCTAACTTGTATTC
Source organism: Trachelipus rathkii (assembly GCA_015478945.1). Taxonomy (NCBI): domain Eukaryota; kingdom Metazoa; phylum Arthropoda; class Malacostraca; order Isopoda; family Trachelipodidae; genus Trachelipus; species Trachelipus rathkii. The sequence continues at coordinate 15,656 of JABUQX010147687.1, forward strand.
TATCTAAGATCTTTGAAACCCTTCTCAACTCTCACTTCTTAGACCATCTGGAATCTCATTCCCTTCTTTCTGATCGCCAGTACGGCTTTCGGCACTTGAGGTCTACTAGCGATATACTTTCCTATTTAACAGATTTATGGTTTTCCGCCCTTAGGAACTACGGAGAGACTTGCGTGGTGGCGCTCGACATATCCAAAGCATTTGACCGGGTATGGCACGCGTCGCTGCTCTCCAAGCTCCCCTCCTTTGGGTTTCCTTCTTCTCTTTGCTTGCTTATGTCTAGCTTTCTTTCAAATCGCTCAATATCGGCTGTTGTTGATGGGGCGACTTCTTCTTTTTCTGTCAATAGTGGTGTTCCTCAGGGTTCTGTATTATCTCCTACTTTATTCCTGCTTTTCATTAATGATCTTCTCACCTGCACATCTAACTCTATCCACTCATATGCCGATGACTCGACCCTTCATTCTTCAACTCATTTCAATTCTGCCCCCTCTTTTACTTCTAGAATTGCCTCTCGTCTTAATCTTTCCGATTCTATTCTCGCTGATCTGGATAGAATTTCCGGGTGGGGTCGTCTCAACCTTGTGAAATATAATTCTTTAAAAACTCAACTTCTGCAAATCTCCCTCTCTAAGACACCTAACTTTCTTATCTCTTTCGACGGTTCTCTCGTCTCTCCTGTTGACAATATAAACATCCTTCACCTTAACAAACAAAAAAATGTCTTGGAACCTCACCTCACAACGGTTGCTAGTGCGGCCTCAAAGAAACTGGGAGTTCTGTTTAGACTGGGGGACTTTTTTTCCTCTTCTCAGTTACTCCAGCAATACAAGTGTCTCATCCGTCCTTTTATGGAGTACTGCTTTTAGATAGGGTCGAGTCAAAGGTCAAAAGGCTTATAAACTGTCCTGTACTTTCTAGTTCACTTGACCCTCTACTTTTGCGGCGCGATATTGGTGCTTTACCTCTTTTCTATAGGTACCGTAGCGGCAAGTGCTCGAGGGAACTTTCCACTCGCGTACCACCACCTTTACGACGCCCTCGTAGCACAAGGGGTGCTGTGTTGGCACATGAGTTTTGTGTTGATATTAGTAACTCCAGACTAGTTCGTTGCGGTGCTTCCTTCTTTCCTGCCACCTCTGTTCTGTGGCGTTCTCTTCCATCTTCTGTGTTTCCTACTCAATTTAATCTACCTTACTTTAAAGCCTGCGTCTGTGCTCATCTGCGTAATTTGCGTTAGATGAATTTTTGAGGCGTTCAACACCCCCTCCTTGAATAGGGTTCTGCCCGTGAGCGACGGTGACAACTATAAAAAAAATAAATAAAAGGTTCTAATAATGAATTCATTAAGCTAGCTGAAACCCCACAAGAATGGCATCTCCGACGGTGAACCACTTCTAGAATGCATTTAAATAGCATAACCGAGGAGCTTGCTCGCGTGACAAAAAAAAGATTCACAGAAGTGGAAGCCACCTTATCAGCAACCCCTGTCAACAGCACTGATAGTGACGATGGTGGCTTTTCAGCAAATAAACCTACTGAAGATGAAGAGGATTTGGATATGTTAGACTTTGATAAACTCATGGCCGAAATTGCATTGACATCTCATTCACCTTCAAAGAAATCACACCAAGGAACCCCATCGAAAAAACTGAAGAGACAGTTATCAAGGAGCAAAGATAATTCAAATTTGCAATCTGTGAAAGATAAGATGAGGCTCTACGAAAACATGGAGATGCTGCCTACAGAAGAGAATCCTTTCATGTGGTGGCATGAAAATGGGCCAAAGTTTCCATTATTATCAGTGCTTGCAAGCAAATAATTATCAGCCCCTCCCTCATCAGTCGAGAGCGAGCGTATTTTTAGTGTAGGTGGGAATGTAAACACTCCAAAAAAGAACAGGCTCTCGCCAGATACTAGTGAAAGATTAATGTTTTTGCATCACAATTTGAGAATTTTTGAATTTGAGTATTGAATGATATCTATCTTTATCTTAAAGGAGTATATTATTATTATGTCATGTTTGAGTAATAGCGTTTTTTATTTTGTCTTTTCAGCTGATTAATTGAGGTCTCTTCTTTCATTATTTTTATTCTTTATATTATAGCTAGTTAAAGAATCTTCTTGTAAATTGTAATCATGTTAAAACATAAAAGCTAGTAGCTAAACTTTGTTAATACTTACTGGAAAATGGAAATGGAATATTTTTTGAATAAACACAAACATAAAAAAGTTATTATTATATTTGCATTTATTATTCCTTAAAGATGCTATTTTAATTTATAAAATAAATATACTTGGGCACAACCAAATATGAAATAAATGACTAAGTATTGGTTGTACAGGGAATGCAATCTTGAGTTGCCTAGCAGTACACAAATGTTCTATTTTATTACTGTGTATTTATTATATTAATTAAAGTATCGGTATCGGTATCGGCACCTAAAAAAATAGAGTATCAGTATCGGCCTCTTTTCTGGTATCGGTACATCCCTAATATATATATATATATATATATATATATATATATATATATATATATATATATATATATATATATATATATATATATATATATATATATATATATATATATATATATATATATATGGCTGTAGACAGGAGGGTCAGGGGGTTCAACCTCCCGAAATTATTTTAGCGATCAAAATTTTTGATTCCTTAAGTCTCAATAATAATAATAATAATAATAATAATAATAATAATAATAATAATAATAATAATAATAATAATAATAATAATAATAATAATAATAATAATAATAATAATAATAATAATAATAATAATAATAATAATAATAATAATAATAATAATAACAATAATAATAATAATAATAATAATAATAATAATAATAATAATAATAATAATAATAATAATAATAATAATAATAATAATAATAATAATAATAATAATAATAATAATAATAATAATAATAATAATAATAATAGTTAATCAATGAAAATGAAAAGTATTTATTAATGGAAATGAGGAGACATGTTTGTGGTTCGTAACGATTTCTTAGGTCAAGTGGCTGTTCCTCATACATGTATAAAATATTTAGACCAGGGACTTAAATGTAAGGTTTCCAAGTTTGCAGATGATATCAAATTGGCTACCTCAATAAGGAATAATGATGGATGTATAAAGATTTAAAAGATAAGGAGGGAGCTGTAATCGTTGATGGGATGAGCAGGTTCATAAATTTTTCTTTCCTCATTCATTCCTTCTAAAACTAAATCTTTCTTTCCTCATAATCCATGGTTCGATCGTGCTTATTCTCTGGCCATTCAGGCTAGAGACAGTGCCTATCGGGGGTGAAAAAATTCTCGTTCTCCTATCACTCTTGCTAATTTTCATTCAGCTAGAAATCGTTGCAGGGATACTCTTCGACGAGCAAAGCTGGCTTTCATCAAAGGAAAGTGCGCTAACCTCCTTGGTTCTCCTACAGACAAATCTTTCATCTCTAGCAACTTCTGTAAATCTGCCTTTCCTCCTCTTATTCGATCTGATCATTGTGTTGCTAATTCTCCAACTGAAAAGGCTAATCTCTTCGGCCCCTAGCTCAACTATATTCTCTATGTCTCAATACTAGCACTTTCCCTCCCTCAGTGTTGGAAGCTCTCACATGTCCAACCTATTCCGAAAAAAGGAAGCCGCTCTGATCCTTCTAACTGTAGCTCTCACTTGTATTCTATCTAAGATCTTTGAAACCCTTCTCAACTCACTTCTTAGATCATCTGGAAACTCACTCCGATCGCCAGTACGGCTCTCGTTGCACGGAGTCTACTGGCGATATACATTCCTATCAAACCGATTTATGGTTTTTCGCTCTTAGGAACTACAGGGAGACTTGGGTGGTGGCGCTTGACATATCCAAAGCATTTGACCGAGTATGGCACGCGTCACTGCTCTCCAAGCTCCCCTCTTTTGGGTTTCCTCCTTCTCTTTGCTTACTTATATCTAGCTTTCTTTCAAATCGCTCAATATCGGCTGTTGTTGATGGGGCGACTTCTTCTTTTCTGTCAATAGTGGTGTTCCTCAGGGTTCTGTCTTATCTCCTACTTTATTCCTACCTTTCATTAATGATCTTCTCACCTGCACCTCTAACTCTATCCACTCGTATTCCAATGACTCGACCCTTCATTCTTTAACTCATATCAATTCTACTCCCACTTTTACTTCTGGAATTGCCTCTCGTCTTAATCTTTCCGATTTTATTCTCGCTGATGGATAGAAATAACTTTGTGAAATTCAATTCTTTAAAACCCAACTTCTACAAATCTCCTTCTCCAAAATACCTTCTAACTTTCCTGTCTCTTTTGACGGTTCTGTCATCTCTCCTGTTGACAATATAAACATCCTTGGCCTTAACATGAACAAAAAAATGTCTTGGAAACCTCACATCACAAAGAACTGGAAGTTCTGTTTAGACTGTGAGAATTTCCTCCTTTTCTCAGTTGCTCCGCTATACAAAGGTCTCATCCGCCCATATATGGAGTACTGCTCTCATATCTGGGGGGGGGGCTCTGGTTTCACCCGGCCTTTGGACAGGGTCGAGTCAACGGCAAAAAGGCTTATAAAATGTTCTGTACTTTCCAGTTCACTTGACCCTCTATCTTTGCAAGGCGATGTTGGTGCTTTATCTCTATCCTATAGGTACCGCAGCGGCAAGTGCTCGAGGGAACTTATCCCTCGCGTACCACCACCTTTACGACGCCTTCGTAGCACAATAGGTGCTGTATCTTCGCACGAGTATTGTGTTGACATTGGTAACTCCAGGCTAGTTTGCTGTGGTGCTTCCTTCTTTCCCACCACCTCTGTTTTGTGGAATTCTCTTCCATCTTCTGTATTTCCTACTGAATTTAATCCCCTCACTTTAAAGCCTGCGTCTGTGCTCATATGCGTAATTTGCGCTAGAGGGTGAACTTTTGAGTGTACTACACCCCCTCCTTGAATAGGGCTCTGCCCGTGAGTGGTGGTGACAACTGTAAAAAAATCCTTGAATGGGCAGATATGTGGCAAATGAACTGAATCTCCTATTCCCCCCATCAAAAACATCATTCAGATTATCCCAGAAAATCGTACTCTTTTCAACATTACCCTCAGATGGATCATATGTCGCAACCACACAAATTTTGACCTTTTCAAACTTAAATTTAACCTTTAGACTTCTAGTACTCACACACACAAAATCTACCATAGCTCTCTACAAATCCTTCTATCCCCCTCTCATTCCTTTCCACAGCAACACAAACACATTCCACACCACACCACTCATTTTCACCGTTTCCTTTCATCTTTGTTTCAGTCACAGCGAGCAAATCAAATTTGCCCTTTCTAAATACATCCATCACCTCTCTCCTCTTCTCCTCAACATTTATTCCTCTGACATTCCATGTACCCATACGATTCATACAATTTCGCCGAAAGATAGAAGGGCCTCTTACTGCGATCACGACCTTCTCCGAGGCATGCATTATCCTGGCAAAAGATAAGTGGTAGTAGGCAGCCAACCTAACTACCGCCCCTTAGTCGCCTTCTACGACACGCAGGACATACAATGTGGGCAATTTTTTCTCCCTACACGTATGGATATAAGGGATAGGGATGTCTGTAAAATGTTGTCTAGAAGAGGGGTGTGGATATAAGTATGTGTATATGATATGTTGTCTGGAGGATGAGTGTGGATATGAACGCATAACAGAAAGGCGAACCAT
>JABUQX010147688.1:5000-7500 GCA_015478945.1 Trachelipus rathkii
CCCCCAGAGCTTCCCTTCAAGGGTTGATTTAACATACGAAATGTGCTTTATTTTTCTAAATTAAATTTGAATTTTTTAAGTAAAATATTTTTAAGGAACTTTAATGTTTTTAATGATTTATTGTTTAAAAAAAAAGAAAGGAATTCTGCGGGAAAAGGATGCTTTTTTTTTTTATTATTATTATTATTATTATTAAAACCATCCTTTTGGCATTTACTTATGATATGAGTCAGATTACATTGTTAGGAAAAAAGTTAGTAAGGATGTCGAGGTCAGGAGGGAGTGGGATACGAGAGTAGAGAGGAATAGTGATTCACCTAGGCAGGAAGATGGGAGGGGAAAGGCTAAAGTAGTTGTTAATAGGTCTGCAGATGAATAGAGAGTTGTAGAAAATAGAAATAATACGATTATGCTCTCGAAAGTCAGTCAGCCTGTGACCTGCAGTAACAGATTCGACTGTCTTCCAGATGGGGAAGGATCAGAGAGGGCCAATGGTAATGTTGAGTTTTCTAAAGGGTCTTAAGACTGAGGCATTGCTAATTGGAGAATCTATGATAAGATACCTAGATAGGACTTTTCTAAACAAGGATAAAAAGAAACGAATGATAATATGATATCCAGGTGCCAGAGTGAGTGATATCGTGGGTAGAATAAATAGAGAGATTGAGTTTACAAATGATGATTCAAATGTGATTGAGTATGTGGGTACAAACGATATAGGACATACAAGGTCAGAAGAATTAATAGCAGATTATAGGAGGTTGATTCAGAAGATGAAAGCTAGTAGAGGAAGGTGCATGATTTCTGAGATTTTAACTACGTTAGGTGATGGGCAGGAATAGGGAAGTAGGAGTTTAGGTGAAAGTGAAATGGTTAGGAAATTATGTGTTTCAGAAAATATTAGGTTTTTGGATTTGTGGAGAGAATTTCTGGACAAAGATTTTTCCAGTAGACGGAGTTCACTTGAGTCGTAAAGGTGTTGAGCTTTTCAGTACCAGTTTGGAGACTTGTTTATCAAAAAACTAAGTAACTAGGTAAAGCTAGAGGTGATAGGCTAAATCTTGATATGAATAATTATAGCAGTGGTAACTGCAATAAATGTGAGATAAATAAAACTAGTTTTGTTACAGGCTCAAATAAAGATGATAGCAATAAAAGTAACAGCATTTCGAATATCAAATGCTTTTACACAAATGCTCATAGCCATAGAAATAAAAAAAGATGAGCTGATTAGTTATACCATAAATGAGAATCTAGGCATTATTTGCATAACTGAAGCATGGGCTAATGAAGAATTTTATAGACTCCTTTCAGGAATATTAAATAGAGGGATATTAACTTTATTTATACTAGCGTAAAGGAAAGAAGGGTGGTGGTGTGGCGATTTATGTTAATTGCAATATTCAATATGTGTTAATGATTGACATTAAAACAAATAAAGATGTTGAATTTGTATGGGTAGATATCCTTATGTACAATAAATCATATAGAATAGTGGTATTTTATAGACCTCCTGGCCAGAATCAAGAATTAGACGTGGAAATAGTGAAAGAAATTGAGACAACATGCCACAGTAATGAAAAGGTATTGTCATAATGGGTGATTTTAATTTTCCTGGCATTCAATGGGATTCCTTGTCTAATATGGACCATAGTAGTTCTGTATTTATAACTTGTATATTAGAAAACTTTTTGAGCCAGATGGTCCATGAACCTGCAAGACACGATGCACTGTTAGACTTAATATTAACTAACGATGAAAGTATGATGGATGATGTTAGAGATGAGGAGAATTTAGGACTTAGTGACGGTAATATAATTAGATTTAATATGAATGCGATATCTGGGCCTAAATTGCAAGTTAATAAGGAAAAGATCTTAGATTTCCGAAATGGCGATTTTATCAAATTTCAAGACCTTAGTATATATAACTGACTGGGATAAAGAGTTTAAAGACCAAAACTGTTTTATCATGTGGGAACATTTTAAACAAATTTTGATGAATATTCCGTCAGTATGTTTTAAGAATAAATCCATTAGGGTGGCGAAGTGAAAAAATGTTTGGTGTAATAGAGAGATAAGAGAGAAAATCAACGAAAGGCGTAGATGTTTTAAAATATTCAAGGGTAGTAATAAGGAGGATGATTTAGAAATTTATAGGAAAAATAGAAATGAACTTAATCAGTCAATAAGAAAGGCAAAGAGAGATGCAGAAATTAATTAAACAAGGAATAGTAATAAGGACCTGAAGAAGTTTTTTAGCTTTTATAAATTTAAAAGTAAAAATAAGATAATTGGTCCAATTAAAATTGATGATAATTTAGCGAGTTCAGATAAGGAGTTGGTCAACATTTTCAATGCTTAATTTTCTTCAATGTTTGCTGAGGAAATATTAGATAATAGTTTGAAGACTAATAGTTCTGGTATGTATGTAACAAATAGATTTACAGAATTTAAATTTGAGGTAAAAGATATTAAACCTTTACTGGGCCATATTGACC
>JABUQX010147690.1:15000-17500 GCA_015478945.1 Trachelipus rathkii
ACTTGATCTAAGAGATCGTTACGTACCACAAATATGTCTCCTCATTTCCATTAATAAATAATCTTAATTTTCTTTGATTAACTATTATTATTATTATTATTATTATTATTATTATTATTATTATTATTATTATTATTATTATTATTATTATTATTATTATTATTATTATTATTATTATTATTATTATTATTATTATTATTATTATTATTATTATTATTAAATAAAATTAAGAGATTTAAGCAATCAAAAATTTTGATAGCTTAAATAATTTCTTCCTCCCAATATTCTAAAACAATTCGTAAGAAATCAGGTCACCTCTTGTGCACTGATGGTGAGGCAATGGTGGCGGAATGCTTGAGGTGAACTACCTCTGGCACCTGCCGTTGTAGTACCTATAGTTAAGAGATTGCGCACTAACGTCACATGTCAGAGATAGAGTGTCAATGGAGTTTGAAAGTAGGGACAGTTTATTAGCCTTTCAGCCTTAGCCTTAACCCTATCCAAACGATGGGTGGAATCGGAGCCCCCCCCCCTAATATGCGAACAGTACTCTATACAAGGACGGATAAGATCATAATATAATTGGAGTAACTGCTCGAAAAAAAATTCCTGTAGCCTGAACAGAACTCCCAGTTTTTTAAAGCCACATTACCAACCGTTGTGATATGAGTTCCCAAGATAGTTTTATGTTTATGTTCAGACAAAAAAATTTTACGTTGCCTACAGGTGAGACCGGAGAATCATTGAATAAGATAGGAAAGTTGGGAGCTATTTTTGAGAGGGAAAGAAGAAGTGGAGTTTTTAAAGAGTTGAACTTCACAATTTTGAGGCGACCCCATCGGGAAATTCCATCCAGATATGCAGGAATAGAATCGGAGAGCTGAAGTCGAGAAGCAATTCTAGAAGCAAAAGAGGGAGCAGATTTGAATTGAGTGGAAGAGTGGATAGTTGAGTCATCAACATAAAAATGAACAGAGTTAGATGTGCAGCTTAGAAGATCATTAATTGAAAAGTAAGAATAAAGTCGGAGATAGAACAGAACCTTGCCGCCTAACATCACAATTAACAGGAAAGGAAGAAGAGGTCGCTCCATCAACAAGTGCCGATATCAAGCGATCTGAGAGAACTATTCGCAAGTGAACAAAGAGAAGGAGGAAAGGGAGCTTAGAGGGTAGTTACGCATGCTATACCCGGTCAAAATCATTCGATATGTCAAGCGCCACCACACGCGACTCCCCATAGTCCCTAAAGACAGAAGACTATAAATCAGTAAGATAAGAAAAAGTGTCACCCGCTAACATCGAATACCATACTGGTGACCATAATGGAGGGAATGAGATTATAGATAATCCAAGAAATGAGAGTTGAGAAGAGTTTCAAAGATTTTGGGCAGAATACAAGAGAGCTTTAGGACTACAGTTTGAAGGACCAGAGTGGCTACCCCTCTTCGGGATCGGTTAAACATATGCGAGCATTCATCACTGAAGGAAAGTGTTAGAATTAAAGTATTTAGAGTAAAGTCGAGCTGGGAATAATGCCGTACAGGCCACTAGCATTCCTAATGTTCATAGATCTCAGGATCTCATGCAACCTATCATGTGTAATCACATTCGGAGTCATGGGACACTTGAGAGGAGAAGGAGTAGGATGAGGGTTGCCAGAATCGTCCAAGGTGGAATTAGATGGAAAAAAGAATGCCGAAGAGATTAGCCTTTCCAGAAGGAATATTAGCTAAAGATCCGTCAGATCGCATAAGAGGAGGAAAGGCAGAACTACAGAAGTTATTGGAGATGTTTTTGGCAAGGAGTTAGAAATTTTTATCAGTAGGAGATCTAAGGAGGTCAGTGCACTTCCTTTTAGTGAAAACACGCTTAGCCTAACAAATTAATAGCCCTGCAAAGAGTTGAACAAAAATTAGCAGAAATGATAGGAGAATGAGAGCTTTTCCATTTCCGATAGGCATTGTTTCTATCCTGAAGAGGCGAGAACAAGTTCCATCGAACCATGGATTTTGAGAAGAAAAATATTTAGTAGTAGATAGAATTAACCTGCCCCTTCCCTTGGAGATCACTCCTCCTACTTTTTCAGCATTCACCAAAACGTCCTCCGAGTCAAAACAGGATTCATTCCAAAGGTAGGTGGCAAAGAAGTCCCCCCCAATTAGCCCGATTAAAGTGCCAGAAAGTACGTTTAGGGCATGGTGGAGCTGCTAGAGAGAAAGTGTTATAATTAAGAGCTACAAGATTGTTTTCAGAGTTACCAGTAGCAAGGAAAATTGTATATTTGTAGCGAGAAGAAGTGGTGAAGCATAAGTCAAGAGTGTTCAAGAATTGGTTAGGATTGTCTGGTATGTGTGCAGGTTCCTTATCAACTGTTCCGGATCGTTGAGAATACCTAATGTTTTAGCCTCCTTCCCACCTGTATCAGTATGAGAGGAGACCAACCACTCAGTGTGTGTGCGTTGAAGTCCCTAAGTAGAGGATCTCTGCATTTGAATTTG
>JABUQX010147690.1:20000-22341 GCA_015478945.1 Trachelipus rathkii
GTTAAGTATTTTTGTTTATTTATTGTGTTGTGATCGATTTGATCACCGTCTTAGAACAGATATGTTCTATGCGGTGAACATCAAAAATATTTACTACAGTTATTCAGTGTGATCGATTAGATCACCGTATTAGAACAGATATGTTCTATGCGGAAAACATCAAAGCCATCAACTACAGCCATTCAGTGTGATCGAATAGATCACAGTCTTAGAACAGATATGTTCTATGCGATAAACATCAAAGCCACTTACTACAGTTATTCATTACAGTTATTTGTAACAGATGTTCTATGCGGTAAACATCAAAGCTATTTATTACAGGTTAAGTGCGATCGATGATATCACTATCCTAGAACGGATACTTTGCAAGCCATGAACATCAAAGCTAATACAAGCCGTAATTCTTTTTACGCTGTACTTATAACATTTTCTAAATTATTTCAATTTTTTTAGTTTGATTTTACCATATTCAGGATACTACAGATTCTTGTGTTTGAATAAATTAAAATTGAGTTGAATTGACGTTCACAGACCAATATCCTTAAAGTGTTTATCTAACTTTTTCTTGAATGAATCGATGTTAGCGCTGTTCACTATTTCATAAGAAAGACTATTCCACTTCTCGATTACATCGTAAGTGAAGAAATTCTTTGCTATATTTGTTTGAAATCGTTTATGACAGAGTTTATGCCCATTACTTCGTGTTACATCATTAAAATTATATCTAAAGAATTGCCTGTAATCGATATTGTCAAATTTATTTAGTATTTTGAAAACTTCTATTAATTTTCCTCTCAATCTTCTTGTCTCTAAAGAATGGATATCTAATTCACGTAGTCGTTGTTCGTATGATTTACCTCTCAATTCAGGGATTAATTTAGTTGCCCTTCTTTGAATTCTTTCAATTTTTTCTATGTCTTTTTTGAGGTATGGACTCCAAAACTGAACTGCGTATTCCAGATGAGGTCTAACTAATGTTTTATAGAGTGGAAGTATTATATTTTTAGATTTATATTCGAAGTTTCTGGCAATAAATCCTAGAGAAGTAAAGAAGAAGAAGAAGAAGAAGAAGAAGAAGAAGAAGAAGAAGAAGAAGAAGAAGAAGAAGAAGAAGAAGAAGAAGAAGAAGAAGAAGAAGAAGAAGAAGAAGAAGAAGAAGAAGAAGAAGAAGAAGAAGAAGAAGAAGAAGAAGAAGAAGAAGAAGAAGAAGAAGAAGAAGAAGAAGAAGAAGAAGAAGAAGAAGAAGAAGAAGAAGAAGAAGAAGAAGAAGTTTTAAGTTAAAAGAAGAAGAAGAAGAAGAAGAAGAAGAAGAAGAAGAAGAAGAAGAAGAAGAAGAAGAAGAAGAAGAAGAAGAAGAAGAAGAAGAAGAATGAAGAAGAAGAAGAAGAAGAAGAAGAAGAAGAAGAAGAAGAAGAAGAAGAAGAAGAAGAAGAAGAAGAAGAAGAAGAAGAAGAAGAAGAGGAAGAAGAAGAAGAAAACTCAAAGGAATATAAAAAATTACCAAGGAAGATGGGATATATGATTCAGACTCTGGAGAGGTAGGTTGGAACAACGAACAGAAGAAAGAGAAGAAAATCAGAAAAGAAAGGAACAAGTTAAGAAAGAAATCAGAAGGGGCTGCAAGATCATGTCACATATCATGGAAGTCTGACAAGCTAATGCAGTTGTGGTGGATTTAATATCGGAGAAGACTTAAAGAAGAAAATTGAAAATTTTAAGTTTTTAAAAAACTAATTTTGCTTGCCAAAAAAATATTTGATTAAATGAAAATTATATTTCAACTTTTAGAATTAAAATAACTTTGATTTCTTCGGTGAAGCTATAAAAATTTGAGATAATGAACCTTTGAAAATTTAGAAATTTATATTTGAATACTTCATCGACTGTTTTAATATGACGAAAAAAATTTGATTTAGGTTGTTGGTAAACTGTGTGGTCATGACGCCTCTCCGAATCTTCTTCATTTTCATGGCTCAACAAGAGGGCTGCTCAATGCATGGTGGTTGCTACAGATTGGGAATCACTTTACAATCTACTAATAGTAATAATAATATAATTTGTGATAAAACTAGTGTTAATGATATAGTGGTAGTGTTAATAATTTGTGCTAAGAATAATAATAATTATAATAATAATAATGATAGTAGGGATTATGATAATGATAATAATAGTGATAATGATAATAATAATGCTAATGATGACGGTAATAATAATGATGATGAAAGTGATAAGATACAATGTAATACAATAATATTGAAGTGGCGCACGAAATCGCGAAAGTGTTTCACGATAAATGCGAAAACGGTTAAACACCCATCTGAACCGGAACGAAGCAATACCG
>JABUQX010147691.1:5000-7500 GCA_015478945.1 Trachelipus rathkii
GTTCATATGAGAAGAGAGTATTTTTTATCCCATGGAACATTCTTTTCTTTTACTTAGGAGTCAGAATGTCAGGGATATATAGGTCCTTATTTCCTAGATCGTTGACATGTCCTTCAAACAAGTATTAGAGTCCTATATATATGGCGTGTCCTCGAAATCGGATTTTTTTTTATTATCCTTCTAAACCTATTTTTTTTTGTCAAGTCATCATTATTTTAGGTTTTATCTACTATATTTTTTTTGGCTATTTGAACTCATAATTAACAAGTTAAATTATAACGCTGGTATGTTTATTACTTTTCAAATGATGTTTTAATAATGTACAGTCAAGGCTGCGGTACCCATATTTTGCTGATTTTGGCTCCGCTCATTATTTTAAAATTATTCGGCTCCAAAAAGTTTTATTTTTATAGCATATTTTGCTTCAGCTCCGACTCCGGCTTCAGTTCCGGCTCCGGCTCCGGCTCCATTCAAAAAAAAATTTTTGTCTCCAGAACCGTGATTGTTATGGAATAGAATTTAGTAACAAGGCGGGAGACAAAAAAGAAAATAAGGAAATATTTAGAGAATAGAATATGCTACGGAGTATATAGATTTCATGTTTAATACTATATATATATTTATATATATATATATATATATATATATATATATATATATATATATATATATATATATATATATATATATATATATATATATATATATATATATAAAATATATATATATATATATATATATACAAGAACATATAAATAATCACAATTTAAATCCTTTTAAGTGTGAGCAGCTAAATTTGTTAAATAAATTAATCGCGCGATATACGTTCGCTTCCAATTTAAGCAAACTATTAACGCGCGTTAAACGTCATGAGATATTGTACAAATTCGTTGTTGATTGTATATATTATATTATATATATATTATTATATATATATTATTATTGTTATTATTATATATTATCGCTCATACTTTTAAATACACTCCATTACTTATCCCATTTGCCCACTAGTTTTGTTGCATTTATTGGTATTTGTGGCATTTTTTCTCATCCTTACCATACTCGTATATATTATACTTCGAATATACCATCCCAATCATATTATTCTTTCTATCATTGAGGTAAATGTATTTTTAAATTGAATATAAATATTTTATTTTCAAAAATATTTATATTTAATATAAACATACATTTCTCTTAGTGTTAATTAATTATATAATCTTCAAGTCACTCTGGGGTCACCATTTTCCATCTTGCCTAATATGATAGTGTTAATTAGTTAAGTCACTCTGGGGTCACCATTTTCCAGTTTATCCAATATGAATAAATTTTATTAATAATATTTTACAACAACATTATCTTTTAATATTCTGATATGTATATATGAACTGCATGTCAATCTTCATATTTACCTTTGTTCTAAAAAAAATTGCAATTCACACATTTTTCATATCTTATCAAGAGGTATTCGATTATTTCTACAAATCTTTTTAATATTTACCATAAAAGATACATTTAGGTTTCTTTATTTAAAGAATTTATATTTGTATGTGTGTATATATATGCATATTCTAGGTTAAAATTAAGATTATATTATTATTATTATTATTATTATTATTATTATTATTATTATTATTATTATTATTATTATTATTATTATTATTATTATTATTATTATTATTATTATTATTATTATATTATTATTATTATTATTATTATTATTATTATTATTATTATTATTATTATTATTATTATTAATTATTATTATTATTATTATTAAAAACGGTGTCTTGTCCATTTCCCAAAGTTATTATTCTTACTAAATTATTATTATTATTAATTATTATTATTATTATTAAAAACATTACTTTTTCTTTTTCAAAGATATATATATATATATATATATATATATATATATATATATATATATATATATATAATATATATATATATAACATCTATATATATAAGAACTACAATCCAAAAATATGAATAATACTTACTTCAATTTATATATATATATATATATATATATATATATATATATATATATAATATATATGTGTGTGTGTTTGTGTGTGTGTGTGTCCGCGGGAGGAAGTTGGGAAAATATGATCATAGTTAAGATTTTATTTGTTTTGCTTATTTTATTACATTCACTAGTGACTAGTCTATCTAGTACTAAAGACCAAAAATTGAAATAAATGTAGTTTACGAAGTTTTTGTTAACAGGCAAAATATTAAAAGTATGCCCAATTGTTCATATTACCCCGAAGTGAGGACAATATGAGCAAGGTGAAGGGGTAATTTGAGCAATGCCCAAATAATTTTAAATTTTAATAATAAATAATTTTTAAATAAGCTAAAAATTTAATCAGTATTTAATATTTAAATAAATTAAAAATTAAATTTTTAAATAAATTTGAAAAATAAATATATATTTTTTTTAATTTAAAAACAAATAATTTTAAATTTTAAAAATTTCACAAATGTTGAACAA
>JABUQX010147691.1:22500-25000 GCA_015478945.1 Trachelipus rathkii
TCCATTTTATTTCTATTTCTGATAATTCGGACAAATGTGGGAGTGTTCTCATACAAAAACATAGATATTGTACGGCAGGTCATATATAAAACGTTATTTCAGTTAGGTTTAATTTTTAATTTTATATTTTGTTATATTTTCCTTAATATTCGTGGTTCATTTCCAGTACAAACTGAATTAGAGTCTTTTATAAGCATATTTTTCATTGTATTTTCACTTAAATGAATAATTAATTATATATATAAATAGCCTCATTCACTCGTACGCAGTTTATTGTTCTTTTGTAATAATAATAATAATAATAATAATAATAATAATAATAATAATAATAATAATAATAATAATAATAATAATAATTTAATAATAATTTAATAATAATAATAATAATAATAATAATTAATAATAATAATAATAATAATAATAATAATAATAATAATAATAATAATAATAATAATAATAATAATAATAATGTTTTAATAATAATAATAATAATAATAATAATAATAATAATAATAATAATAATAATAATAATAATAATAATAATAATAATAATAATAATAATAATGTATTTATTCATTTATTTTTAAATATGCGAACTCAGTAACTTTTTAGTTTTAAATGTGTTTTCTGATTTTTTTTTTTTTTTTTTTGTCAAGCTTTTGCTGTTTTCATTTGCAAAGACTTTGAATTGTTATGTAAAATTTCAGTCTCTCTCTTACTCATTTTAAAGCTTATTCTCTTTAAATCTTTTATCAAAATTATGATACAGTTTCGATCAAGAATAACCACGTAACCTTTTCTTAAATGCCTTAATAAATAAGTGTCTTTATCAAATAATTGCAATTCTTGTATATAGCTGTTGCTTTTATTACAAGGTAAGACTCTTTCATTAATTATTATTGTTATTATCATTATTTTATGCAGCTAAATAAAAATGGTGACCCCGGAGTGACGCGGATTTTAATATATATATATATATATATATATATATATATATATATATATATATATATATATATATATATATATATATATATATATATATATATATATATTTTTGTATACTTTTTAAGGCGGATACATAGGGTAAGTAGGGTAGGTAAAGCTCCTACCCAATATTTTTGAGTCTTTTTGATAAAATAAATTAAATGGTAAAGTTAACTAAACTATTACAATTTTATTTGAAAGTGAAAAAAAGAAACTGATTTATAAAATAAATTTAAAGAAAAACAACTACATTAGCAATAGCAATTATAATAACTAAATTCATTTGGAAATTTGCCTTCCTACTCTGTTCTTAAGAGTAAAATTCTATGCTATGGGCGTACATAGATTTTCATATTTCATATAATAATATATAGGGCCAGGCCAGACATTATTACCTTGCTGTACGAACGAAAAAATACGAGAATCCACGAGAACGAAACTTTTCGTTCAGGCGAAAACGTACGAAGAAATTTGAAAAAAAGAATTTTGAATACCTCTCTCTCTCTCTCTCTCTCTCTCTCTATATATATATATATATATATATATATATATATATATATATATATATATATATATATATATGCTACTATATATCTTCTACATATATATCATCTTTCTCTAGTTAAATGATGTCAGCTTTAGACACTGATATATATATATATATATATATATATATATATATATATATATATATATATATATATATATATATATATATATATATATATATATATATATATATATATATATATATATATATATATATATAAAAATATTACTGTAATTTCAGGTTTTTATATCCCCAACGCCCCCTTCGTGTTCAAGGGGTGACAGCAGAGAGTGGGGTACTCCTAACTTGATGTACTACCATATAGCAGGACCTAACCGCCACCTCTCATCAACATGAAAAAATAGGTCCCATTAGAAGCTCAACAAAGAAACCCCATCCATACCCATCTCATATCCTCACAACCGGTAAGTTAAATGCCCATCACTCGGTCACCCCTGCTCAGGGATAAGAATACATTTAAATTTACTTGCTTCACTACCCTATATCTCAGGTTTCATACCTATGACAATGATTACTTCCGTTTTCATGCCCATAACATTGATTGCTTCCTGCCTCAGTTGAATTCAAAGGGGTGGATGATATTTTATAGTTTTCATCCGACATTGATATGACCTTATTCGTTATAACTATATCCATGGATAATATCCATGGATGTTTCGCTAATTGTTTTCTTATATCAGTGCGGATATATAAATGACTACTCGCATTGTGGAGAATGTGAATTTTAATTTTTACGCTTTACTAATATATTATTTCCCTTGTAGAGAAATTCTGTCTTATATTAAAAGGGCATTTGTCATAGGGAAAACAAATTTCTATTTTATATATACAAAAATTGCATTCTCAACTTCGTCGTTAGACCAAAAAAATTCTACACTTAAATTATTTCTTCTTCTTAAATACTTAGAAGTAATCTTGCGCTATTGCGGCGCAAGTTAAGGG
>JABUQX010147693.1:10000-22500 GCA_015478945.1 Trachelipus rathkii
ACATCACACCGCAAAAAAAGAGGGTCAAGTGAATTGGAATGTAGAGGACAGTTTATAAGCCTTTTGGCCTTTGACTCAACCCTGTCCTAAAGCCAGGTGAAACCAGAGCCCCCCCCCCAGATATGAGAGCAGTACTCCATTCACGGGCGAATGAGACCCTTTTATAGTTGTGGTAACTGAGAAGGGGAAAAAAAGTCACGCAGTCTAAACAGAACTCCCAGTTTCTTCGAGGCCGCCTTAGCAACCATTGTGATGTGAGGTTTCCAAGACATTTTTTTGTTTATGTTAAGGTCAAGAATGTTCATATTGTCAATGGGAGAGACGAGAGAATCATCGAAATAGATAGGAAAGTTAGAAGGTGTCTTAGAGAGGGAGAATTGTAGAATTTGGGTTTTTAAAGAATTTAATTTTACAAGGTTGAGACTGCTCCACCGGGAAATTATATGCATATCAACGATAGGTAAAATCGGAAAGATTAAGACGAGAGGAAAATCTAGAAGCAAAAGATGGACCAGATTTGAAATGAGTTGAAAAATGGAGGGTCGAGTGATCGGCATACGAGTGGATAGAGTTAGATGAGCAGCAGAGAAGGATATTAATGAAAAGCAGGAATTAAGTATTTGATAAGACAGAACCCTGAGGAACACTACTATTGACATACAGGGAGGAAGAGGTATCCCATCAACAACAGCTGATATTGAACGATTTGAAAGAAAGCTAGACGTAAGTAAGCAAAATGAAGAAGAAAACTCAAAGGAGGGGAGCTTGGAAAGTAGCAACGCGTGCCATACCCTGTCAAACACCTTATATATGTCAAGCGCCACCACAAATGTTCCCTTATAGTCCCTAAGGGTGGAAAACCATAAATCGATTAGATAGGAAAGTATATCACCAGTAAACCTCGAAAGCCGAGAGCTGTACTGGTAATTAGAAAAAAGAAAATGAGATTCCAGATGATCTAAGAAATGAGAGTTGAGAAAAGTTTCAAAGATCTTAGATATGATACAAGTGAGAGTAATATAGCGATAGTTAGAGGGATCAGAGCGGCTACCTTTTCGGAAATGGTTGGACATATGCTCGCTTCAAACACTGAGGGAAAGTGCCATGATTGAGGCATACAGAATATAGTTGAACGAGAGGTGGTGCCAGCTCAGAAACACACTCCCACCAAAACTTGGAGAGGAATACCATCTGGCTCTCTTGCCTTCCTAACGGTCATATAATTTCAGGAGCCCATTCACCCGATTAAATGTAATCAAAGGTAGTGACACGGTACACCTGAGAGAAGAAGGAGGAGGAAGAAGATTGCCAAAGTCGTCCAGGGCTGAATTAGAGGAAATCAGGAGGACGAGGAGATTGGCTTTTTCAGTTGGAGATTAGCAACAGAACCATCAGAGCGAATAAGTGGAGGAATTGCAGGTTTACAGAAGTTGTTAGAGATGTTTTTGCAAGGGCCGAAAAATATTTATATGTAGAAAAGTTCACTTTGCTGCAACGATTTCTAGTTGAATGGAAATTAGCCAGTGTGATAGGAGAACGAGAATTTTTCCACTCCCGATACGCGCTGTCTCTAGCTTGAATGGCCAGAGAACAAACACGGTTGAACCATGGATTTTGAGAAGGGAAAGATTTAGTTGAAGAAGGATTGAACTTGATCATCCCATCAACGATTACAGCTCCCACCTTAATGGCAGAAGCTGAAGCGCCTTTAGAGTCAAAGCAGCCACTCCAGTCATAGTTAGCGTAGAAGCCACGCAAAAAACACAATCGGCCCGATTAAAGGGGCAGAAAGTACGCATAGTGCAGGATGGAGATGTTGAGGAGAAAGTATTAAAATTAAGATATATAAGGTTGTGGTCAGATTTACCAATAAGAGAGAAAGTGGTGTATTTATAGAAAGAAGGACTAGGGGTTAAAAATAGGTCAAATTTATTCAAGAATTGGTTCGGACGATCGCGAATTTGTGAAGGTTAATTAATTAGTTGTTACAGATCGTTAAGTATTCCAAATGATTCGGCATCTTTTCCACTTGAATCGGTGTGAAAGGAACCCAACAATTCGGTATATATATATATATATATATATATATATATATATATATATATATATATATATATATATATATATATATATATATATATATATATATATATATATATATATATATGCTATATATATATATATATATATATATATATATATATATGTTAGCTTGGTATAACACAAATAATTACGTATAAGCAGTTTTACAGCTGTTGAAAAGAAATATTGAATATGAGAATCGTCAAAGCATGGCTTAAATAAATTATGAAAAATCTTTTGAATTAGTTAGTGAGCACTTACGCGGCTGAGAATGTTGTGTTTTTGCATTGACTAGGAGCTGCAAGACTTTAAAAATTCATACGATATGCAATTATGTTACATTAAGATTTGATTTATTTGAAGGCGATGATGAAGTACAATTGAAAGTAATGAAAATGAGATGCTTTCACTTTAATTATTTATAACAAGCTTATATTTAATATTTAGGTAATTAAGTGAGGAAGATGTAGGTTGAAAAAAATATATATATGTGTGCCTGATTTATAGCTGGCTGAAAATATAGAATAGAATTGCACACCAGATTCCTGAAAATTAAAAACGACTTGTAGGGAAACTGGTTAGATTGCAGAACTGTTGGATTAAATAAACATCAAATGGGATGCTCAATAAGCACATGACCCATGACGAGTAATGACCAATAACTGAATCATAGAACAAGGTATATGAATACAGCTTCCTTAGTAAGCTTATACATATCTTAAACTATTAAACAAAATATTGATCTCCAAAGAAAAATTAAAATAGCTTTAGAATTACCTTTAGATTGAATATCAACTTATATGGTAAATTTCTACATTGTTAATGAAGAAGTGGATTGACAGGAGTATGTTATGCTCGACAGGTCAAATGATTGACATTCGTAAAAAAAAAACTGATTATTTAGAGTTTTTCTAATGAATCCAACAAAACTTAACCTAACCTAACTTACCCTAACCTAACCTAACCTGTCCTAATGGCTGCGGATATCTGTACTGGAAATATTTTTTTATGCCATGTCGACCATTTTGGCTAGTCCCGCTTAAATGGAGGACATCAAGAGAAATCTGGAGAGATAAATAGGTTAATAAACAGGTGAGGGAAAACAAAAAGAACAACCGGATAAAGCTAAGGAAAAAAATTACTAAATACAATAGTCAGTAAACAGCAGAAATGAACAGCAGATTGTATGGCTACAAAAAATAACTAAAGGTGAAAAATTTGTTCATTTTAAATCTTAAATGTTGAGGAATACGACCAAGTAAAATGTAGAGTTGAAATAGAAACAACTACAGAAGTAAACTGGCAATCAAATGCCCGAGAAAGTCAATATTGAAATTAAATAAAGGAGGTGATGATATATATATATATATATATATATATATATATATATATATATATATATATATATATATATATATATATATATATATATATATATATATATATATATATATATATATATATATATAATAACTATATACATATATATATATATATATATATATATATATATATATATATATATATATATATATATATATATATATATATATATATATATATATATATATATATATATATATATATATATATATATATATATATATATATATATATATATATATATATATATATAAAAATAAAAAAAGTTACCGCATGATATCTCGAAAACTAAGATAGCTACAAGAAAACTGATAACATATATGGAATCAGCGTATGAAATTTGTATGGAAAATGAAAAAAAAAATTTATTTTTTTTTTTTTATATCTCAAAACTACGATAGGTAGAAGAAAACTAAAAACATATATGGAATCAGCGTATAAATATTTTTTAGGGGGCTCGAGCCGACGGTGGGACAGAGGGGGGGACGTTTCCATAATAAGTAGGGGCGGAGGAACCCCCGCGACACCCAAATACCAAAGAGCGGGGGTTCCGGAGACCCTCCCCGGAGGGGGGGAAATAGTCCTACCCCGTCGTCCCCCAGGAGGCCGAGAGACCCCGACTCTTTGCATCTTTGCGGTTTACCCTAGGGTATTCTTTTAGTTAAAAAAAATAAAATCTTTTTTCAAACATATTTCATGCGCTGATTCTAAATATGTTATTAGTTTTCTTGTACCTATCGTAGTTTTGGAGATATAAAAAAAAATAAAAAAAAAAAAAAGTAAATTTTTTTTTTACAAATTTCATACGCTGATTCCATATATGTTATCAGTTTTCTTGTATCTATCTTAGTTTTCGAGATATCATGCGGGTAACTTCTTTAGTTTCACCTATATATATATATATATATATATATAT
Organism: Trachelipus rathkii; assembly: GCA_015478945.1. Lineage (NCBI taxonomy): Eukaryota > Metazoa > Arthropoda > Malacostraca > Isopoda > Trachelipodidae > Trachelipus > Trachelipus rathkii. Next base: position 14,382 of record JABUQX010147693.1, read on the forward strand.
ATATATATATATATATATATATATATATATATATTTATATATCTTCTTTATATATATATATATATATATATATATATATATATATATATATATATATATATATATATATATATTAGAAATTGTTATTATTCAGAGTACATAGAAGAGCAAATGGTCAAGTTTATAAAGGGTCGTTTCCTGGAAACCTGGAGGTTGCCAAATTCAAAAAGATTATAGATAGTTAGATCGCTTCAATTCTTAGTTGCTATTTTAAAATTCATTCAGCTATATATATATATATATATATATATATATATATATATATATATATATATATATATTTATATATTTTTATATAGATTTTTAAGAAATAATATAATATATATATATATAAAATATATAATATATATATATATATATATATAAATATATATATATATATATATATATATATATATATATATATATATATATATATATATATATATATATATATATATATATATATATATATATATATATATATATACTAGAAATTGTTATTCAGAGTTGCTAGAAAGAGCAAATGGTCAAGTTTATAAAGGGTCGTTTCCTGGAAACCTGGAGGTTGCCAAATTCAAAAAGATTATAGATAGATAGATCGCTTCAGTTCTTAGTTGCTGTTTTAAATTCAATCAGCTAAGTTGTTGTTAAGCTTAATGCTGTAAACTTTATTCGTAGTCGTTTAAAAGCCAAGTTGTTTATTGCCTAGCAATTATCAGTAATTTATTTATATGCGTTTGGTTATCAAATATTCAAATCTTTCAAAAGATTGACGATCGTCTTCAACTAAAAAATATTGTGAGAGGCACTTGTTTAAATCCTTCTCGTAATCGATCAATCGTCAGATAATCATTTTGTCAAGTGAGAGGTGACTTGAGTAAGTGCTGATTTTTAGAATTATTCTTAGATCAAAAACAGTTGGAAGAGTCTATCAAGTTATTTAAATAAGTTGTTAGATATTGGCGTCGACTCTTCCTCTTAACATTAAGTTATTCAGGAAAGCTTGAGAAGGGGTTGACTACTTTATCACTAGGCCTGAGTAAAACTTTTTCTCAATTCCTCGAAATAGTTTTAAGTGTAACATCCCTCGTACCTAAATAATTAGGTGAACGTGAAGACCCTAGTCTCTCCTGTAAGTATACCTCTAAATATTCTAAGCTTGCAGTATAGGAAAATGAAAATTAATTCTAAATTTGGCAGCATCAAATTCTTCTTAGAGTTAATCACGTCCTTAATCTGAATGAAATTATATATATATATATATATATATATATATATATATATATATATATATATATATATATATATATATATATATATAGCATTTCTTTTTCTCTTCTATAATATATATATATATACTATATATATATATATAAATATATATATGTGTAGCTATACATATATATATATATATATATATATATATATATATATATATATATATATATATATATATATATATATATATATATATATATATAAATATATATATATATATATATATTTTCGCGCAAACATATATAATATATAAATATATATATATATATATATATATATATATATATATATATATATATATATATATATATATATATATATATATATATATATATATATATATATATATATATATATATATATATAGGACCTCTTCTGTTTACGACTCCGTCAGTTTTTATTTTTTTTTTTATTAATATATTTCTAGTATATGATCCTAACAATCCAATTTCATTGTTAACGGACATGATTCAAAATATATAGGACCTTTTACGTTTACAACTCCGTCAGTTTTATTTTTTTTTTTTTTATTTTTTTTAACTAAAGAAATACCAAAGGGTAAACCGTAAAGATGGGAGTGAGGGTCTCTCAGCCTTCCGGAGACTACAGGGTTGGACTATTCCCCCTCCGGGGAGGGTCTCCGGAATCCCCGCTCTTTGGTATTTGGGTGTCGCGGGGGTTCCTCCGCCCCTCCCCTACGGGGTATGGAAAACGTCCCCCCCTCTGTCCCCCGTCGGCTCGGGCTCCTGGTGTTTTGCAGTTTTTAATTTTTTTACTTTTTAATAAGCTTTATACGCTGATTCGAAATATGTAATTGGTTTTCTGTATGTGTCATTACGTTCGAGATATTTCATTTATGAATATATATATATATATATAGCCTATACCGTAGATATATAATTTTTTTTTTTTTATTACATTTTATAATAAGCCTTATGCTGATTCAAATCTGTAAATCGTTTTTTTCGGTAAGTTTCAAACTTTTGTAACTATTTCATTTTGAAAAAATAACTAACATAAATGTGATTTTAAAATAATTATTTAAAAAATACTTCGAACTTTTGAATCATGTCCGTTACCACTGAAATTCATTGTTGGTATCATATAGTAGCAATATATTAAAAAAAAAAAAAAAAATCAAAACTGACGGAGTCGTAAAACAGAATAGGACCTATATATATATATATATATATATATATATATATATATATATAATATATATATATATATATATATATATATATATATATATATATATATATATATATATATATATATATATATAGGCACTACTCCTTTAAAAGGATGTTACATAAAAATACAGATATCGAAGTATCGCTGAACACTAATCGTCTAACCATGCACTGTGACGTGTTAACTTAAACTCCAATAGAAGAAGAGAAAGAGTTGCCACATGTTGCTTTATTTTATCATGTTAATTTTTATATGTTAATTTTGTTTTAATTTTTTTTTATTTTTTTAAGGGGCTCGAGCCGACGGTGGGACAGAGGGGACGACGTCCTCCGCTGAGGCCGAGAGACCCTGACTCTTTCCATCTTGGCGATTTAATCTTGGGTATTCCTTTAGTATAAAAAAAAAAAAACTTTTTGTCAACCCTCACGCTCTATTGCCTTGAAATAATCGAAAAAAATCGATTACATCGCTCGTTCGATATATATCGGTTAACATCCTTTTAAAGGACAAGTTCCTATATATATATATATATATATATATATATATATATATATATATATATATATATATATATATATATATATATATATATATATATATATATATATATATAGTAAATATCTAGATTTGAATCTGTGCATATTTTCTGAAAAAATTTTCTAAGTTCAAAATTTCTAAGTTCAGAAGGTTAAGTTTTTAAGAGAAAGGATTCCTTAGTGAAGCTAGGCTTCCGGCATTTGCCACTAAAGGGCCTGTAAAAGCAAGCAACTTTCTGAACTTAGGATTTTGAACATAGAAATTTTCTGAAACAGACATGTTTGAAAATGTAGAATAATACATATATATATATATTTATATAGCTCATATATATATATATATATATATATATATATATATATATATATATATATATATATATATATATATATATATATATATATATATATAAAAACAAATATACATTTTATATATATATATATATATATATATATATATATATATGTATATATATATAAGAATATATATATATATAATATATAATAATAATAATAATAATATATATATATATATATATATATATATATATATATATATATATATATATATATATATATATATATATATATATATATACCCTCCTCAACAACATATATATAACTAAAAAATTATAACAGATACAGGAAAAAAAATAACATTTTTGATTTTAGCAAAGCAATTTCAAACATGAAACTAAAAAAAATTATTTTATTCTAATATTTATTAATAACACCTTAAATATTAGTATAATCTTTGGTCTGGCAAAGTACGCTCTCATCAACCTTCCATTTCTGCTTTAGTGCGAGAGCAAGAGTTGCCAAATAGTTTTTTATTCTGCTCTGGAGAAAATGTTAATTTTTCTTTTTATTCCCTTTTTAGGAGGTTCGAGCCGACGGAGGGACAGAGGGGGGGACGAAGTCTTCCCCCCTCCCGTCGTCCCCCGGTAGGCCGAGAAACCCCGGATCCGTCCATCTTTGTCGTTTACCTTTGGGATATCTTTTAGTTAAAAAAAAAAAATCGACATTTGGAAACCTTAACGTTCACTCGTTGCGATGGAACTCCTTGCTGCTTCTCAAAAAAATTTTCGTTATCATACAGATTTTCCAACATTTTTAACAATTTAAAAATTTTCAAAAGCGTTATTTTTTTTTTTTTTTAAATTTCACGGATAAAAATGTCTCCTGATTAATAAAATTTTATTTATTTTCCTGTAGCTGTTATTTTTTTTTTTGTTACATGCATGTTGTTTTCGGGAGGCTGACCGTATATATATATATATATATATATTTTTTTATTATTTATTTTACCACGACAATCGGGGGAAAGGTTACTATTTTATGTTTTTCCCGACCAGTGGGCCCATACAAAGTGGAAAGGTGCACAGTTATCAGGGTGATAGTAACCCCAGCCTCAGTCTGAACCAAGTCAAGATATCCCAGCCATCGGTGGGCATGGCTAGGCTCTGGACTCACAGACCTACTGTGCGTGAGGCTAATAGGAATGTAGGTGTCTGTATGTGTAATAAAGGTTGTACCGTTGTATGTGTTGGCTATGGATGAGAGAGGTGAGGGTATTGAGATTAGTGTATTAATACACTATGCCGTAAACTGTAATGAATTACAGAAAATCTCCTACAAACGGCAATTTTTCGTGTCCGTCCTGGTGACTAGTCGAAAGTACAAATCCCGTTTGACGAGGACTCGAACTCACGACCCTAAGCGTGCAAACGCACCACTCAGCCCACTGCACCACCGAGACTCCTATTATATATATATATATATATATATATATATATATATATATATATATATATATAAATATATATATCTATATATATATATATATATATATATATATAAATATATATATATATATATATATATATATATATATATATATATATATATATTTATATATATATATATATATATATATATATATATATATTTATATATATATATACTCATATATATATATATATTATATATATATATATATATATATATATATATATATATATATATATATATATATATATATATATATATATATATATATATATATATATTAAATTTTAAATTATGAATATCCGGTATTAATACATTACTCAGAAGTATCGTTCACAACAAATATACTTTTCTTAAATGATTTTATCTGGAAAGCGTTAAATACATATTTATTTTCTCCATCTCGATCGTCTTTGGACAAGATTTTTCCCTTTCATTCTAAATGAAAATTTGAGGTTAAAGAAAAAACTAAACTGACAAACAAATTTAAAACCTTTTTTGGGGGAAATGGTGGCTCAGGCGGTAGAGCGTCCGAGTATGTCGTTCTCAGTCGCAACATGCGTTGGTTCGACCCCAGAGGAGGCAATTTTCTTTATCTTCCCACAATAGTTCTTTATTTACTATATATATATATATATATATATATATATATATATATATATATATATATATATATATATATATATATATATATATATATATATATATATATATATATATATATATATATATATATATATATATATATATATATATATATATATATAATTTATTATACTCCATTTATTCTTACGCACATTTCACTATCCTCACACATACTTTTGATTCTATTCAAAAGCCTACCACCAACAACATATATCATGAACAACTTGCCACAGAGCTTCCTATTAATCCTGTCATACGCCTATTGGAAGTTATATATATATATATATATATATATATATATATATATATATATATATATATATATATATATATATATATATATATATATATATATATATATATATATATATATATATATATATATATATATATATATATAGGAAAATTGCACTTTTAAATCACCTTTCGAATCACTGAAAATTTTCTAAGTTCAGAAAAGTTAAGATAAGATAAGGTTTTTAAGAAAATTCTTTAGCAGCAAGCTTCTTGAATATGCCAGAAGCTTACCACTAAACAATTTCTTAAAAACTTAACTTAACTTTCTGAACTTAGAAATTTTTTTGAACAGAAAATTTTCGGTGATTCGAAAGGTGATTTGAAACTGCTATAATACCATATATATATATATATATATATATATATATATATATATATATATATATATATATATATATATATATATATATATATATATATATATATATATATATATATATATATATATATATATATATATATATATATATACCCTTTCTGTTTTACAACTCCGTCAGTTTTGAATTTTTTTTTTTTAATATATTTCTAGCATATGATCCTAACAATCAATTTAAGTGGTAACGGACATGATTCAAAATATATAGGACCTTTCGTTTCAACAATTTCCTTTTAAATTTTTTTAAATATATTGCTAGTATATGATACTAACAATGAATTTAAGTGGTAACGGACATGCTTCAAAAGTTCGAAATATTTTAAATAATTTTTAAATAATTTTTTAGTAATATTTTGCTTTTATTTTTTTGGGGTATTTTCAAACTAAAGGAATACCCAAGGGTAAACCGCAAAGATAGCAGGAATCGGGGTCTCTCGGCCTTCCAGGGAACGACAGGGTAGGACTATTTCCCCTCCTCCGGGGAGGGTCTCCAGAACCCCTGCTCTTTGGTATTTGGGTGCCGCGGGGGTTCCACCCCTACCCTACGGGGTATGGAGAACGTCCCCCCCTGTGTTCCCCGTCTGGTTCGAGCCCCCTAATAAAATATATATATATATATATATATATATATATATATATATATATATATATATATATATATATATATATATATATATATATATATATATATATATATATATATATATATATATATATATATATATATTCATTTGTAATAATTTTGCGCTGATTCCAAATATGAATTGGTTTTTCTGTAAGTGTCGTACTTTTCGAGATATTTCATTTTTGAAAAAATATTTAACATAAATGTAATTTTTAAAAAATTATTTAAAATATTTAGAACTTTTGAATCATGTCCGTTACCACTGAAATTCATTGTTAGTATCATATAGTAGCAATATATTATAAAAAATCAAAACTGACGGAGTCGTAAAACAAAATAGGACCTATATATATATATATATATATATATATATATATATATATATATATATATATATATATATATATATATATATATATATATATATATATATATATATATATATATATATATATATATATCAGAGGTGGGCACCCCGCTCATTTAGGGGTAGTCCGCTAACGCACCTCCGCACCTCGAGAAAACGTAGTCCGCTAACGCTCCTCCGCACCTATTCAGACCATCAAACCTCCGCCATCGCAAGTCCGCACGTCCGCACGTCTTCCGCTAATAATGTGCGACTTCACAAAAGGTTTTAATATTAAATACTAAATAGTATATATATATCCTTACAAAAAATTTATTTATAATATTATATGAAAAATTGAATGAATATTTACAAAATCTCAAGATTTTCCTCTTACTCCTCAATGTCTTCTTCAGAGGACAAGAGATCCATATTACAGTCGTTTTCGTTTTTGCATTTGTGCCAAAAAAATGCTTAAGTTTGCGTTCGTTTTTGTCAAACTTAGGCCAAAATAGTAAAAAATGCTCACCTAACTTAAAGAATTTCCCTAATTCTGCGTAATATAGAATCAAATTCTGTATAAAATAGTAACCTTACAGAATTAAGGAAATTCCTTACGTTTGATGATCATTTTTTTTACGATTTTGCACTACGCTTGAAATTAACGAACGCAAACTTAAGCATTTTTTAAGCACAAATGCAAAAAGTAGTATAAAGATGAACATGCGTACCGAAATCTTGCTGCATCGAAGTGATATACTGCAAATCTCATGTTGCAAACATGAGATTTCACAGTGTATATTTATGTAGAGGTGCAGTTTTATAAGCGCGCTTGCTTACCCATGCTATAATATATATATATATATATATATATATATATATATATATATATATATATATATATATATATATATATATATATATATATATATATATATATATATATATATGTTACACAGAATTGATTTAAATATTGCCTAGTTATTATAGTAATAATATAATTAATTAAAGTT
>JABUQX010147693.1:27500-30000 GCA_015478945.1 Trachelipus rathkii
ATATATATATATATATATATATATATATATATATATATATATATATATATATATATATATATATTAAGGGATGTGCCGATACCGATACCGATACTCTATTTTTTTAGGTGCCGATACCGATTCCGATACCGATACCGATACCGATACTTTAATTAATATAATAAATATACAGTAATAAGATAGAACATTTCTGTACTGCTATTCAACTCATGATTGCATTCCCTGTGCAACCAATACTTAGCCATTTATTTCATATTTGGTTGTGCGCAAGTATATTTATTTTATAAATTAAAATAGTATCTTAATGGAATAATAAATGCAAATATAATATTAATAACTTTTTTATGTTTGTGTTTATTCAAAAAATATTCCGTTTACATTTTTCAGTAAGTATTAACAAAGTTTAGCTACTAGCTTTTATGTTTTAACATTATTACAATTTAGAAGAAGATTCTTTAACTAGCTACAATATAAAGAATAAAAATAATGCAAGAAGAGACCTCAATTAATCAGCTGAAAAGACAAAATAAAAAAACGCTATTATTCCAACATGACAAATATAATGTACTCCTTTAAGATATAGATAGATATCACTCAATACTCAAATTCAAAAATTCTCATTGTGATGCCAAAACATTAAGCTTTAACTAGTATCTGGCGAGAGCCTGTTCCTTTTTGGGGTGTTTACATTCCCACCTACAGTAAAAATACGCTCGCTCTCGACTGATGAGGGAGGGACTTATAAATATTTGCTTGCAAGCACTGATAATAATGGAAACCTTGGCCTATTTTCATGCCACCACATGAAAGGATTCTCTTCTGTAGGCAGCATCTCCATGTTTTCGTAGAGCTTCATCTCCTCTTTCACAGATTGCAAATTTGAATTATCTTTGCTCCTTGATGACTGTCTCTTCAGTTTTTTCGATGAGGTTCCTTGGTGTGATTTCTTTGAAGGTGAATGAGATGTCAATGCAATTTCGGACATGAACTTATCAAAGTCTAGCACATCCAAATCCTGTTCATTTTCAGTAGGTTTATTTGCTGAAAAGCCACCATCATCACTATCAGTGCTGTTGCCAGGGGTTGCTGATAAGGCGGCTTCCACTTCTGTGAATCATTTTTTGTCACATGAGCAAGCTCCTCGGTTATGCCATTTAAATGCATTCTAGAAGTGGTTCACCGTCGGAGATGCCATTCTTGTGGGGTTTCAGCTAGCTTAAGGAATTCCTCATTAGAACCTTTTATATATCGAAGCTAAGTTTATTACACAATGGAACAAAAAATTTTTTTGTTTTTTTCTGATTTTTTTATTGTTTTTAATTTTTTTATGCAGATTCCAAATATGTTTTTAGTTTTTCTCTAGCATCGACCGTTTTTATGTTACGACAGCATAAAATAATTATTGGCATCTTAATGTTTTGTGGGGATTGCATGCTTAAGAACTGATTTATATATATATATATATATATATATATATATATATATATATATATATATATATATATATATATATATATTTTATATAATATATATATATATATATATATATATATATATATATATATATATATATATATACCATTGTTTAACTACATTCTAGTGCAATGATATAATTGAAGGTAAGGTACCAAACTTAAATATCTTTTATAATTTTCAGAATATTAGTAATAATATAATAAACATTTGTAAAATTGCAAGTAGACAGTGTAAAACGTTGGCAGATTCATTTTGTTATGTGTGTGGATATTATGCTAGTTCTAAGCACATTTCCACCAAAATTGTGAAGGGAACCAAGTATTGGATAGCGTACAGGCTCTACTTTGGTATGCCTATTGGTGATTAAGATAAGCACTGGGCACCTCATTATATGTGGAAGTTGTAAAACAACCCTAGAAGGATGGCTAAGAGGAACAAGAAAAGCAATGCCTTTGGCTATTCCCAGAATATGGCGAGAGCCAACGAATCACTATGATGACTGCCACTTCTGCGTGGTGAATATTACAAAATATGGAAAAGGTAAAGGAAGGCAATCTCTTCCATACCCAGATATTCCCTCATCCAGAACCCCAGTTCCTCATAATGAAAACTACCCTATACCTTCACCACACCTTCTGTAAGTAAAATTGTTTTATGACAAGTCCATGACATATAAAAGAAGAAACATATGTTTCCTCAAATATATATAGCAGCTATATATATATATATATATATATATATATATATATATATATATATATATATATATATATATATATATATATATATATATATATATATATATATATATATATATAATATATCTATACTATATATATATATATATATGTTTATATATATTTATATGTATTTATATATATTTATATATATATATATATATATATATATATAATATATATATATAATATATATATATATATATATATATATATATATATATATATATATAATATAATATATATATATATATATATATATATATATATATATATATATATAAAAA